>BRZM01002439.1:0-43773 GCA_033238685.1 Lates japonicus | reverse complement strand
AAAAAAAAGAAAAAGAAAATGCGCGTTCCCGCCTGTGTGCCGCGCGCGAGCTCGACATGCTCATTCATTGAGCGTGAATGCTACAGTCAAAGATTAGCATCAGAGAAAAACTGTAAAAAACCAAGTTAATTTCATCCTTTAACTCACCACTCGACTTTAAAGCAGTCGCCGCAGCCTGAATAGCTCACTCTGTTTCATCCCGTCTCTACTCAAAGTGTAGTTTTGCATCTTTAATATTACATTCTCAGTCATGATATGCCCCTTGGCACGGAGGCATGCACGACATGGGTTGTCACGTGAAGTCATGAAAAGGATGAGGCCTATTTCAAGAGATGGCTCTGCTTTGAAAACTCCACAGCTGCCTATTAGTGTGGAAAAAGAGCCTGGAACACAAATACTAACTGGCAATGCATTTCCATGTCACTGCGCAGGCTTTTCTCCTGATCTTTTAATTGATTATCTTGAGTTTCAAGCCAGCTGAATGGATGCTGTCAGCTGCCTCTGCGAATCATTGTAGAGACTAATAAGGAACTGACAATAGGAGAAAAGAAATGTTGGATATGACAGTCATTGTAGTAAAATGTCATCTCTGTTGCTTGTGTATGTTCATCCAAAGTTCAAAGTTTGGACTTCACTTGCTTGCAAAGGTCAGCTGTGTGGCATTACAACCTTCTGGTGGTGGAATGTAACTAAGTACATTAACTCAACTATTGTACTTAAGTACACAAAGGCTCTTTTTTTCTATGCTGCATTTTACTTACTACATATTTCAGAAGTAGATGTTGCATATATAACTATTTTTTTTGTTTGACAGTAGTAGTTACTTTTCATATTGACATTCTACATTAAAAGAATATGTGATACACTTTATAAAAGTACAGTGCATCATTACAGATTAAACCAGCAGTTCTCAACCTTTTTGGCTTGTGACCCATTACAAAATGTGTTTATGAGATGATTGCATTTCCGCCAGGAGGTGATTTCTCCTCTGAATTTCTCAGATGGTTTCATTTAAATAACAATTTGAGGCCCAAAGAGAGAAAAAAAAATGATTAAAAAAGCAAAGATTATGGAAAAGTCCAAAAATGAACATAAATTTGTGAAGCATTATTGAGGTATTTCCACCCATTAATCATATTACGACCCCTCAGATTTATCTTGTGGCCCTTCCGAGGGGCCGGACCCTTAATCTGGGAATCACTGCAATAAACTAGCTCACTGTATATAAAGTAGTACTAACTTTAATTCATTCCACCACAGCTTCAATTTTTCTGCAGAATGAGTAATTTTAGTTCAGAGACTTTAAATACATTTTGCTAATAATCTTTCTGGACTTGAACTTTACTTGTTTCGCAGTATTTTCAGTTTGTTATGTTTATACTTTTACTTAAGCAAAGTGTCTGAGTACTTCCTCCATCGCTGCTTATGTTAATCATGTTTTTCCTCAGTGATGTGACTTTCCTAAACCAATCTTCAGGAGCGCGGCTGTGTGGTCGCTAACCCTCCTCACCCCTCTCTGTGTCTGTCTATGTGTTCGGCCCCTCCATCTTTTTGAAACCCGTGTCGACTCAGCTACGTGTCATTAACCCCCTTTTGTGGCAGCTGCTGTTGCTACACGCTTTTCATCTGCCTCAGATCAACACAGGCAACAGCAGGGTGTCTAATGATAATGCCTCCCTGTCTGGCTGCTCGCCAGGCAGAAGGCCACTACGCTGACCCATACTCCTCTCTAATAAGCCATATATATACAGTATATATGAGCTCCTTTATACTAGCTCTCTGACTGCACTCTAATCACTTAATTTGCAAAACATGACTTCCATTTTGCAGACTCAAGCAAATACAAGAAAAAAACACAGCCTCCCTTTTTACTTGAACCTTTTTCCTTGTTGCTTTAGAGAATAATTCTGAATATGTCAGTGCAGAGTCTGAAAGGCCAAAGTGTTTTGTGGATGACTGAACTCGTGTTTTAAATAGACCAGGGGCCCAGTGCCCCTGTTAGTGCCTCTGAGTGCATGGAGCTGCCTGTCATGCCCGTCCGGGGCCTGCTGGTCCACAGAAAGCAGAACACCAAACAGCCCCCTGGGATACATCCTCTCCCTTTGCTTCCCTGGGGCTCCTCCACTCAAAAGGCACAGAGCAGAGAGAAACAACAGCATTCACAGGAGAAGAGGGAGGAAGGAGGAAGAGCGAGGGGAAGGGAGTTAAAGGAAGAGGGGGAAAGGTGAGAGACAGAAGAAGCTGTATGAAAAAAAGACAATTAGGACTAACAGGGAGAGAAGACTGAGTGGCAGATGTGCCGCGGGATAGGTGTGAACGTCGACACAGATAAGTGTGAGATGAGCTACCTAGAGCTTTTTGCACTCATCTGAAACCATCACCGTGTAAATGCCCCAATCATATGACTAATCACACTTTAGGCAGGGCTGCCAGGCTTCATTCGTTCACTCTTTTGCAGGTGCAAATTAAAGCCTCATACTGATTGAATCAACACTTCTCTGTTGTTTGACACAGATGTTGCTGTGGTAACCTGCCATTTTGAGATTCTACGGCGATAACGCCGACAGATCCATGAGTCACGGTTGGGAGGACGCTCACGCCCCACGTCCAGTGTCAGGACTAAGGAATGTTTTAATGCATCATGAGACTGAGCTCACACTCCACAGGCCATAAATTTGTTAAACATCCTCAGCGGTATTATTTCTGCTCCAGTAGAGCTGTAAAGAAACATGTTTATCTGACGTGTGTTTGAAGCAAATCCATGTGAGACATGTGTCTGATTGGTGCTGCTCGTTCCAGACCAGCTGATCATGGCTCCTTCAGGCTCCACATGGACTTATCACATGACAGCGCCGGCTGATGCACATAAAGAAGACTCTTTGTTAGGTCCAAACACACATCCTGTCTTTCTTTTAAGGACAGAGCTAGAAAAGTAGCTTTCGTGTAGTCAAGCTGCTCTTGGAGATGTCAACAACTGTAGTATGGGGACCCCCAGTGGTGAATTTTTACAGTGCACAAGCTGAGATATGAAACAGCTGCTCTGCTGTATGAACCTCCCTCCATCCAGAGCATAATCACAGCACCTGCATATTAATAGAGCAGGACTGATGCCATGGAATGAATCCCACTGACCCATATTTCCCCTGCCAGTCGAGCCCTGGGTGGGGAGGATATGAGAGGAGACTGGCACCAACAAAGGCTCCTCTGTTGCTACGGTGATGTCATCTGTTGTCAGTGAATTGACCTCTTCACTCTGGCTTTCATTAATACGCTTGACGTTCAAATTCAATCAGCGGGGCATACGCTAAACGGTCTCAACTGGTTTTACAGCACTAAATCACAGTGTGGGTGACTTGACCATAAATGTAATTGACTTCAGGCGTATTAAGTTTTCTCATTACTGTAACTGAAATGCTGTTTTGTGAACGTTTGTGGGAATAATGTAAAACCAGTAATTGTGCAGTCACTTAAAAGGGCAGTCAACCAATTTTACACACGAAGGAGCACGACTCAATCTGTGTGCTGTGGCTTTCCAAACTTTCCAAAAAATAACACTTGCGTTATGACCCTACTGAGCTGCATTATGGGAAGTGTAGGATAGCTCATATAAGGAACTAAAATTCCTGATATCTTGGCCCCTGTCGCCTCACTTTTTCTTATTTCTCCTGTAAGTCCCCCAAACTTTATGAAATTCTAAATTGCTGGAAAAACCCTTTAAGAGCATTTTTGTTGAACTACTTTTAGAAAGGTCTAAACTTGTATCATTTTACTGTTAGAGCTCAATCAATATGATATTCCATGTTTGCTTAGACCCACATCTCTCAGGGTCAGGGAATCTCTGATAAATCTTTCTCAGAACTAAAAGATGTTTGGCACTTTGTAGAGCCTATCTGAACTGGACAGTGATTGTCCATTACAGCCCATACATGTGATGTCAATGTTTGTCGTTTTTAATGAGTATGCTCATTTTTGTATAAGTTACATTTAAATCAGTGATTCCCAACCAGGAGTATAGTCACACCAGGGGGGTACTTCTGCATTTGCTAGGGGGTATTTGAACAATGACCACACAAAAAAGATTAGTGCGAGGCTGATGTCTTGTATATTATTTGTCACAATAATCAATTAAGTACCAGCTACAATGACAAGACTGCACAGAAGACACCTCCAACCAGTTATAACAGCTTGACATCACATGCTGCGACTGAGAGTGCGTGAAAACCAGTTTGCAAGTATGAAGAGAATTCAAAATAGATTGTAAAAAGTAACACATAAGGGGGTTGAAACATTCAGCTTCTGCCACTCTATAATATCTAGTGTAACATCAGTTTAATAAAACACATAGAAGTCATGACAGGGTAAAGGGGTACTGGATCTCATCTGATGGGGGTGCATCAGACAGAAAAAGTTGCTTCACATTGCTATGTTCATTTAGAGTAATAGACAAATTTAGACTTTTGTATATGATTTATTTAATATCATGTATCATTACCAGTCACTTTTGGGCTGTGAGCAAACAGTATTCTTAATATGGATTAAAGTATGGGTTGTTTTTTAAATAGCCTGACAAGACTTCCCAAGCATTTTTAAATAACTGCAAAGAAAATCACTGCAGCATTAATTGGGCAGAGCCGCCGGGCCTCCAGAGCCTGGACAGGAAGTGCTGGGTGTACCAAAGGTCAGCAGAAAATTGGCTCTCAGTTGCGTGGGCGTATATATCTCCAGAAGGCAGGGGGAGAGGGGAGGAAAGGAAGAGAAATGGGAAAACGGAGGAAGGCCGAGGAGGGGAGAGGAGAAGAGAGTAGAGGGAGGAGTGAGGTTTAAGCGAGACAGCAGAGAAAAGACAGGAGGGAGAGAAAGGAGGGTTGGAGAGGGGGGAGGAGGAGAAGGGGGAGTTGGTGGAAGTGTGTTTTTGTGCATTGTGTGAAATGTGATCGTGTCCTGGAGCTGCTCAGACAGCTGGGAAGTTCCCCTGCCTCTGGCTTCCAGCTGGGATCACTCTTAGGAGACACCGGGGCTGCAGACCATACACTTCCCCGGGTTAACCCTTTGTGTCCTGCTGCTGAGGGCTATAAATAACAACACTGAAACGCCTTGGAACTTAAGTCACATTTATTGATTTTAGCCAGTATGACTACCTTTACACAGACATACCACCTCTCTACTGGAAAACAAACGAAACACTTTCATAGGATTAGTTCAGCAGTAATACATCAGACTTAACTCACGTCTTTTCTTTTTTTTTCTCCCTGTTTTTTTTTTAACACCCTGACAAAAGTTTACATGTTTGTTTTCAATTCTGTGTAAAGGTCCCCATGACTGAGAAACATGCATATGACATTTAGCTGTAATCAATATGCCACTAATCATAATGCACATTATTGATAAGAATACAGTACTGCATGACAATTCAAATAAATACCAACATACAGGTGAAGTCGTTATTTCATATAAAGATATCAAACTCTCATTATGGATCAATACTGAAACACAATATGACAATATAAAGTTTGCACAGCTAATTTCATTATCACAATGCTATCGCTTCCAGCAAACAGAAAACCTTTTCCTTTTTTTTAAAATGTAAAACTGTATCTGAATTGCACTTTTTTTTTTAGCTTCTTGTCCGTATTGGTAACTTTAACGCCTCAACAAACAAGCATTGGCTATGATGGCACTATTCAAGCTTGTTGATGCTTAATTTGTTTTCTGTTTACTGAAAACATAATGCTCAAAGATGATATAAAAAAAAGAATTAAAAAAAAAACAACAAACAAAACTCAAATTGGACAAAAAGAAAGATAAAATGCGCTCTCTGCACATTTTTTTTCAACAATACTATTGATATCACATTACCTTCACCAAACAAAGCTAGAGATACGTAGATGTTTCCAATAGTACACTGATCTACCCCAACACATTACAGATGCATGGAGCATTTTGTTCAATAACAGGAGGCCAAAGGGATTTCTTTTGGTTCCCAAAGTTTGATTTAAAAAAACAACCTTTTCTTAATACCCCTGAATTTATTGAGTGGATCACTGACCCGCAGAATTCAATACAATTTCAGTTTTATTGAGCTAATTTTTAAAACTATCACCTCACTCATGCAGAAAGGGGTGGAAATTCCCTTTGCACTTATTGCTGCTCACAGTCACTTTGAACCCAAAGTCCTCACCTATTAAAAAAAAAACGAGAACGTAAAACACTAGTCTAAGATTCTCCCTTGAAACAATGAAAGGCACTACTGGTCAGAAACGAAGAACTAAACAAACCAAAAAACAAAAACAAAACCCCGGCGCTCACGACAGGAGAGCCAATGGCCCCGAATTACACCTTTCTCAGTGACGGCTTGTCTTCTTCCCGAGTCTTGATTCTTTTCAAACCTAAACGGTGTACCAAGATTTGGCACGATAAAAACGAAGAGAGAATGAAACAATTCCAATTTGGAATTTAATTGTCGCACTTGCAGAGAATTCTGAAAGTCAGTGATCCCGTTTCAGTGGAACACCCTCGGTAAGAAGCTAGGAAAAGCATCATCTTGTCACTCAAATTTTTCCCAAAACACAACTTACCTATTTGAGTCAGGGCGTCGTCAAGTTTCATCGTGTTAGTTTGAACTATTCCTAGGAATAATAAATACATGAACAAACCCCAGAATTTGATCACCCTGGATTTTTTTGTATAGAACATGGCAGTAGAACAAACATAAAAGAAAACCAACAGCATAACATATGATGTAACAAAACAATTTAAGAATGATTATTTGATGGATAAAATCTTGAGGAATAAGTCATAATAGTAGGTCTGTGGTTTGTGAAGCCCTTACTGGAGTAAATAGCCTCTTAAAAATCACATGATTCAGGAGGACGTATAATCCTATAGTCTCATAACCTATACTGAATAACTCACAAACCATAGTACTACCACGCTTTCCTATAGGTTAATAATAGTCTGTTATAATCCTATATAATGAAAGTGCACAGATTAAGAAAACAATAAACTAAAACAACAAAAAATTAAAAGTAACATAGCATTGAGAAACAAGCCCATGTCCCCTGGCTTCTCATTGGAGGGTTAGATTAGCCAATCACAAACTCTGGTCGATCAGTTCATTGAACTTGTGAGAAATTGGCTTCCAGCAGCAGCACGCAAAAATATGAGACCAAGTGTAATATGTATGTTCAAAAAGGAAAAGGAAGGACAGTTGATGTGACTTTTAAAAAATCTGTTTTCATTTAGCATTTTCTCTTATGTTTTGTTGTGGCTATTTTATTTTATTTTTTGGTCTTCCAAGTCCAAATAGCCTACAGTGCTAATTCTTTTCGGCGAACTCAATCAGCTGTGAGAATGGACCTTGTGTCGGTACTTCGTCATCGGTGCAGAGCTACTGTAATTTACTGCAAAAATGGAGACACAAACAAATGATCAGCATTAGCATTATTGGTCGATTTAGAGCGAGACTGTTAACATGGTCAGCAGCACGAGTCCACACAGACAAAAGTAGACGGCGGCTGGAGTTAGTCAAAGCAACAGAAGCCGATGTTAGGAAGCCCCCCACGAACGCAGCTGATGTCATGTCAGGAGCTTTTCTGTCATATCAGCGTCGTCGGTGTGTGTTTTCTGAGGCAGCTGATGTGAAAGCACATTCACCACCAAGTTATCCTGCGGGTGCAAGTTAGGAAGCCAATGACTCACAGGTACCACGACCTTTCATTCATGGGACAGAGTTGAAGCCACATCCCACCACCCAGGTTTCAAAGGAGATGGGTCTTTCTCATATGCCATGCAAGTTAATGAAAAAACGGGTTATGGTTTTTGACATGCAGGCTTTACAAGAAAATCAGAAACTAGATGCATCATGTGTAGTAAAACTTAAAGGTGATGTGGGAGGAGCCTGCAAGCAGAGGTAGGAGGAGCCTTTTTTTTTTTTTTTTAGGTGGCATGCTGTTACGACACCAGATATGCCAGACATTGATTCCAAACTAGATGGAGCGAAGTGGGAATTCATCTATCTAAGAAGTTCCAATCACATCCTGGGGTCTATCTACCGCTCAGTGAGCCTATACAAGGGGATGGGTTAGGGGCTCAACTAATTTGAATCAATGTCCTCTGGTTGATTGAGCAACTAGTCTGTTTTTTTTTCCTCCAAAAATTACCAGGAGTTTCTCCCTCAGGAAAACCCCTGGACTCATTTCTCCACAGTATCAAGAGTCAGCTCTCAGCCAGACATCTGGCTTTCTTCACCAGCATGTCTTAGCTTTTCTTATCTCCTCTCTCAGGAGCTGGTTTTACAACACGAGTAGTTCTCCCTGCTACTCTACTCCCCAAAAAACCTTTCCTCCGTCAGCGCAAACTGATAGAAACTGAATATATCGCACTTGTAAGTTATGTGAATCTAAAACGGAAGAGTGATTGGCCTCAGAGGAGGTTTTTTTTCCCTAACATGTACGATAGCCTCGTCTCCATGCTGTGTGCTGTGGCTTATGGATGCACGCTCAAGCAGGGTTGACTGCTGATGCTGTTCCATTTACGGAGGAATAAATGAACTCCTCTCTTCGTATTTGAGAGGAAGGAATACTGTAATACGATCCTGCAAGATTATATAACCTGAACATGATCATATTAAGAATATAGAGTATAATATATAGCTTAGTAGTGGTAGAAAAGTCTTAATTTGATAAATCTTGCAGGATTTCCTCACATCAACCCTGCTTTTAGCATCATAAAGCTAATGTGTCTATGATCCACAAGCAGTACATGGATTTATTAAACACAAGCCCCACTTATATTTTTTCTATTTGCGTAATGCTAGCTTGCAAGGGGGTTAAAGCTATTGTGGATACTAAAATAGTACGTCGCTTTGTCCTCACACACCAAACAACAAAGAAAAAAAATGAGCGACCCTCCATTTGCAAAGGTTAAAAAACATAATGCACACATGAGAGCCCTTCACTTCATACACTGATATACACAGGCAAAAAAAAAAAAAGAAGATAAAAATCGGGAGCACAACATACGTGAGGACATTACCTGACAAAAATATTCAGAGGGCAATTTTTCCCCACATTTTCCTCATTCTAGTTAAAGGGTGAGTGGTGATGCTGGGGGAGCAAGCTGCTGACAATCTACAAGAGAGAAGGTCGTCACATGACGACCGAGCAACAAGACACAAGATTAGAGACATGAGGAAAAAGGGTTTTTCAGCCACATAACCACAGAGAAATGATCTGAGACCACTGAGCGAGCTCCCAAAATTGGAAGACGGGAGACAGGTGATGGGGGGAGAGAGAGAGGGAAAAGAACAGCGTTAGCTCAAGATGAGACACAAGGACAGGGCTTTACATCAACAGATAGATAAATATATGTGTTTGGGTCGACAGGCACTTTTTGCCGAGCGGTCGGTTGGTTTTCGTTTGCAGATTTATTATCCAGATGTGGGTGCCTTTTTGATTTGTGCTCTTCTAGGATTTTCTCCGTTTTTAAAAAATCATCTTTGATCAAAACTATATTGTATCTCTGTTCACAGTAATCATTATATCCATTTTAATAGAAGCAGGAACCTGAGGCACCTATGCTGAAGTGCACTTAATTTGGGTGTGGAGATCGATTTGTCAAACTTTCTTTCTCTCTTGAAATATGGCTCTGAAGGAATCCATCGCAACATAATGGGTCACATGGAATAGATAGCCCTCCTGTATCTCACCAGACACCAAATAACTCCTCTTTTTTCACAATGTAGAGCCCTGTAGTACATGAACTTGTCTTGTACCACACACCTGACAAACAGAAAAACAGTTAAAAAAGCTCATAAGCGTTTTTAGCTGCGAAGCCATGCGATTCTATTGACCCTATTGTATTGGTGTGCTAGCATCACAGCTTTAAAATGATCCTGAAATAAACACCTGTGGTCACAGGTGCTCCTTTTCTGCCCGAGCAATTCCACCATGAAACCCACTTGTGAGTTTTTGAATTTCTGTGTAGAATCATACTGTGCTCCCCTAGCATGAAAGCAGAGGGAGATTGCATATTTTAGTTCCTTTATCTTCTTGTAAACATTTAAGAGTGACCTGATTAGACAGTGGGCTGCTGGACACAGGTCAGTCCTGGGGGGACCAGGACGGAGAGGCAGGAGGAGAGAAGGGGGCTTTTTATTCAAAGGAGCACCAATGCCAACAGACGAGCTGAAGAGCAGAGGATGTCATATTTAGTTACAAGAGCATCAGATTGACATCCTCTTTACAAGTCCCCACCCCCACAATGTGTTACTGTTACCAGGCAATACACTCAGGGGGCCAGAACAAACAAGCACAGAAGCTGCCACCTTTTACATCATACGTACGGCACCATGACAGCGGAAAGAATAGACACTCCATAATATCCACAAAACCCCCCAATATAACCGGGGCCTTATAATCCACATGCCATATATGTCTACTACAGTCCAGACGTCTAGTGCACACTGTACATACATCTGCATTCCCCTAAGCGTTTACACTAGCACACACGAGCAGCCAGTTAGTCACACAGCAGTCCCTAGAGGAGCGCAGGCTGGCCAGGGAGCTAAGCGAGCGAGTGGGGCTCTTTAACACTAAGGCAGGGAGGGTTTTGGCCCGTAGACCCCCCCCCTCCCCTCTGTACACAGCAGTCCCTTGCGGACTTCTCAGCCGCCACCTCAGTCACAGTAGATCTTGTACTTCTCGCTGCAAAAGACCACGGGGCCTCCCAGAATGCCGTTGGGCACGGCATTGTTGTGCTCTGGTCGGCCAGAGCCAGAGCAGGTGAGACTCTGACTTACGTGGGGGTTGTTGGCGGTGCCGGCAGCAGCCTTGCTGCGGGTCTTAGCCCGGCCGGCGTTGCCTCCCCGGCGGGTCTGCTCGTGGTCGAACTCCAGGTCCTCCAGGCGCTGCGTCAGGGCCAGCTTCTGCTGGATGGCCATGCGCAGCAGCGAGTTGAGGGTCTTCTTCTCGTCCTCGGCTGCGGCGAGCTGCCTCTGCATCTCATCCAGCTGGGTCACATACTCGTCACAACTGCAAGACACACAGAGAGAAAGCTATAGAGTCAGGTGTCTATTTGTGCACTTTAAACTGAAGAATATCAGCAAGATGTTTTTTCACTGTCAATAATGTCCAGCATCATACCACCAGGGGGCACTGGCACTTCCAATAACACCAAATAGTGTTTGACTCAATGGAGAAAAGAATATGTTTGCTTTTTTAAATATCAAATTAAACTTAAGCAATTGTAAAACTACAACCATCACACACATACCTGAGCTGTATATCTGACATACTGACACCAACACTCATGAAGCCTAAAACAAGTGTACAACACTTTCATTATGAACTTTCCCCTGTTTGCACAGTGTTTTTGCCACCACCAGGTAGAGCTGTTGAGCTGCACGCACAAGATGTGATAAGACAGCAGAGCTCCTGCATTATCAAGATTTCACCAGCCATGTCAGGGCACTGCACCAAACTTCACAAACTAAAATACTCTCAGCTCATTTTCTGTCATTTGAGAAGATATTTTGCAACACATGACAATAAACTGTCCACAGCTGAAATTACTTGGGATTGTCTGAGTACTGCAACATAGTAGACTTCTCTTCCCTCCTTCAGAGATCATAAATGCCACATTTCAAAAACAACTTCAACACCATATCCACTTTGGACCTTTAAATCTTTTTATATATTTTCAAAAATGATATGCAAATCCATGGTTTTGGGGGTTTATACAGACACTGCAGTGTATGACTGGCATTCATGAACAGCTAAGACATCTCAGCGTACGCTCATCTGATAGCTTACAGCTTCTCTGAATTATATGAGGAGTGTATGAGCGGTGGACGTTAAGAATAGATCACATACACACAGGATGAAAGCATTAACCTATGGGTCACTGAGAAGATCCTTTCTGCGTCAACTGTGGGACAGACTGAGGAGGGGAGTCAGAAGGGGGGGAGAAAAACGACTATGGGGAAGGGAGGAATGTGTTTCCCTGCTCAGAGCTGCGGCAGGTCACACCTGAACTTCACTTTTCCAGCTGGAGTGAGACTGTATCACTTCATTTCATCTCTTCCACCTCCCGAATATTTGTGAAATAGCACTCAAAATGAAATCTGTCTTCCTACAGCCCCATATTACTCGGTGCTGCACTGCGGCATTATCACCTGCCTCCCTCTACTCTTGTATGTGTGTGCGTGAGCGTCTCAGACTGGACAGGTATAAAACTGGGTCACCAAATGGGATTTTGAAGTGGGGGTGGTGGTGTGGGGGGGGGGTTCATATCTCCAGGTTCCATCTGCTGTCATGCTCGCCTTCCATTTTCACACTCCTTCACCAACTCTTCCTTTTCTCCTTTTCATTACCTTGCTCTCTCATTCTTCTCTCTTTCAATCACATCCTCTCTCCTGGCTCTTATCTTGCCTCCCAAGCTTTTTCCCCTCCGTCTCTTCCTTGCTGCCCGTCTGTGTCTGTCTGCCTGCGTCAGTCACTTTCCCTCTCCTCCCCATCTCGCTCATCCCTACCTATCTGTGTTGCTGACAAGGCAACATGAGTGACATTCTTCAGTAATGAATGACACACCTCTGCGAAGGGAGGGGTTGGTTATGTTAGTGAGAATCGCCTTATCCTCCAACTGTGCAGCACCAAAACCGTTCAGGTCTAATTTAACTGGTAGGTAGCCTCACCCGGCTCCCTTTTATCTATCCGGTATTAAGGTATTTACTTTATTTGGGAACGCCCCAACCTGCAAACTCGTAGCTGCTGAAAAAAACACAAGAATGCAGAACTCTTACTAATGTCATGTAGTTCATCTATTATGTTCCATTCTGTAACTGTCATTTTCTCAGGGAGCATGTGAGATTTGTTATTGTTTGACCTTTGGTTAATGACTGCTTGGACTATTGCAGTATAACAACTGTTGTGTCATTAAATCATATTTTCTCAATACAGACAAAAATATCTTCCAGCAAGATGAGATTTTTTTGACCTGTTTCCAAAGAAAATAAACTTGTTTTGAATAGTTTCCACAGTCGTAGTGCATCGCAGTGTTACTTCATGGTGCCCTTTTTTCAAGATAGGGACTCTTATTTTTGGAAAATTTCTTTAACAAGGCAAACTGCAGCAGGAGAAACTTGACTACGTCTAAACCCACTTTTAAATTAAGTCCTTGTTTTAATAAAAAAAAAAACAACGTCTTGTCGGCAGAATCTGGGATCAAAATACCCAGTAACTGCAGATGTTTTTGTTGTGTGTGGTGCTGCACGTGGTTGCGTACCATGTGAACTCTGGCCTCGCCAGACCACCACACAAACATAAACCATACCCTCCCCTCTTGTGTATGCAGTTTGATTCCCAGTGGGCCACACACCCAGACAATAGGGATCAGTGCTGCTTCATTAAACCCAGTATGAGATGGGGGTGGGGGGTGCGCCTTCAGACGGTTCAGCCGCTGTTGCATGGTGGGGGTGAGAGGGCATGCATATTTCCCGGGAAAAAAACAGAGAAGTCTATTCTAGGGACTAAAGCAATACAATAGGAGCCTTTTTTTGGCCTGCTGATGGGGTGTGGTGGCGCAACGCCTGAGGGGGGGGGTAGCTGCTGGCCTTTTGAGGATGAACAGTCATCATATTCACTTAGACAAACAGGCACTTTATCGTTTGTTGTGTTGTGATGATTTACTGTAGCCGATGCCATTTACGGCTGCATTGGGAAGCCCCAGCTATTCCAACATTCATGTAGACATTGGTCCTTCATCAATACTGCCTTGACAGCACACACACACACAACCTCCTCCACTGTGGTCTTGTCTGGAGCTTGATTGGTCATGGTGGGACGGATATCACAGAGAGAGCAGGGAAGAGGGGAAGGAACAATGATGGGGAGAAAATACAGCTAACAACAGAACAGCAGGATGACTGAGGGTGTATGTTTGAGGAGAAAATGTGACTCGGGCTAATGGTTTGACTGTTAATCAGTATGAACAAGAGCTGAGAGCATGTCGAGGCATGTCTTAGGAATGTTAGAGGCAGGAGCTCATTGTTAACACGACACCAGAGACTGCAGCTGGAGAGGCACTCACACAGGGAAGCACGTACACACACTTGAAAAACACTCAGCCCCATCTCAAACTCATGAAATTCTCACAGAACGAAAAAGACTTTCAAAATCTCAACTAACTCTAATCTATGCGGCTGCAGCATTAGATCACACAAAGACTCGCACAAAAACCTCCACATTCTTTCAATCCCACTCTTCCCCTTTGTCAAAGACCACACATTTGTATCTGAGAGTTTTCCACATCTCAGAAATCTACCTTTACAGACTTTGTCAGAGTGGTGATTACCATGAACCAAGAAAAAGGAGACTGTCAAATTAGGCTCCTGTAGTGGGCTTTAAACTGAAAGGCTGCCCCCTTCCTCTCTTTCTTTTCCAGATGACTAGAGAACTGGGTGTTTGGCGATGAGGAAGGACGGAAGAGGGGGGGTGGCGGGATACAAAGAAGGAGGGGGAGTGTGGGAAACCTCTCTCAGGCTGGTCCCCCAAGTCTCTCAAAGAGTTCCCTGACCCAACTCTGTGCCGTATAGAGCAGAATTTACATACCAATGCATGAATCCCATAAACACAACATGAATGTAAATCATGAAGAACGGTGGCAGACTACTGGGGTCGGAGCCTCAAGAACATCATCATCCTCATCATCATCATCATCATCATCATCAGGGGAGGTGTTTTGCACACAAGGACGAAAACACATATGACGGTAAACAGCGAGCTCTAATGTCTTGTCAATATCTTAAGCCTCCCCAGCCCAGAGAGGCTTAAGGAAACAGACACTTCACAATAGCTCTGCTTCTTCATATGATCTCACACCTTCACTACACTACGACAAGTGATACAACTCATGGGCCCTCGAGTGAAAAAAATATCATTAATGGGAGCAAGATCTGGTTCTCTGTTAGGCCTGGTTACCTTTGGTCCAAATAGTTTAGCATTACACCTACAGCCTCTAACCATCTGGCTATGTGCTGCACCAAAAACCCCACAGAGAGGCAGACAGAGGAGTTTTCCTCCTGTTACTAATTGATTAGACACTGCAGTTATATGGAGTTACTTCAGCAAGCACACTTCACTTTAGAGATGGGTATTGAATTACTGTATGGGTAAGATGGGTGGGGGTGGGGTGCTGCTGAGCTGCCCACACATTCCCTGCAGCCAGCCTCTGTAACCTTCATTCGATAATACCGTCCCCACCCTCCTCCTCCTCCTCCTCCTCTTCCACCACCTTTCCTCTCCTCTGCACAGCTTGAGCTTTGCTGTGGATTGCGGAGGAGTCTTAAATGCAGAAGGAAAGACTGTCTCAGCATCTCAGAGCAGCCATCTGGACCAGGGCTGATATTTACGGGACAAGTGGGCATCGTCAACATGTTAATAAAAATAAAAAAAATCTACCAAGAGGGAAAGTGAGCTGTGCATCCACCGTGTGATCACTAAAAATCACATCTAAAATTACATACAAGTGGCTGTGCAAATGTACTATCACTCGTATTCTTACCTTTCTTAATACTCATGCACACACATACACAAATAAACAAACACACAAGCTGTGTATGAGGACTTAGTCTACTATGTGTGTAGGGTGAATGTGTAATCCAGACCAAGATGAGGTGGGATTATGCACAGAACCTTTGACCGGCTTCTCTTTGGAATCAGAAAAGATTAGCGAGTGTGTTAGTCCATCTGATACACACACACACACACACACACACACACACACACACACACACAGTATGTAACCGGTCAAAAACACTACTTAAGTGACATATTTAAATGACACCCAGATTAGATACCTTCTGTGCCCCATATGCAGTATCAGTGCTACTAGAATCCCCTCCTGGCCCTGATTCTCAAAAATACAAACAATATCCTCCTTAAAAATGTCATGTTACAATAATATGGACAAAGTGAACATATGGTACACCTGGATTACATTATGATGATAATCTCGTCTTTAGTTTACCTGGGTATATTGTCTGTGGTGTTTGTGCAGTAGTTTTAAGAAGGTCTGCTGTGTTGCTGCTGCTAATCTATAATAGCACAGCATACTGGCACGGTTTGGGATTCATGCCAGACCATGTGGGTAAACAACAAAGACTGCTTATGCAGCAATTTTCTTTCGGAAATACTGAGTGGGCAAACATTTTGTGAGGTATGAATGGTATGTCACAGGAATTCTTCTGTGAACGGGCAGGATGAGTGAAACTGATTTTTTTTCCCTTTCGGTGATGTCCACTGAGCAGGTGGCACCGTGTTCCTTACCGTGTGGCGAACATAGCCCGGAGAGAGGAGAAGGTGGCGGCGTCCTCCTTCAGCGCTTTGAGCTCATTCCTCAGCTTCATCATGGTCTCTGTCACCATGGCCTTCTCGTTCTCATACTTGCTCTTCAGATTGGTCAGAGCAACTTCAGCTGTCTGTGGGTGGACACGAGGAACAAAAGGGTCAGAGCAGCTGGAAGACGTTGGGGGTGTTATTTCCTGTCCCAACATGTCTACCTCAGTTAATATGGACCATATGACCTTTTCTTTTTCTTCCCTGTCACATGTAAGTCATTAAGGTAGCCATGTGGCCTGTTTTAAGCTGCTTCTGTTAGTTGCTGTTTTAATAACCAAAGGTGTGTGGTTTATGAGGGGCTTTCATGTTTGTGTTCTAATGGTCACTGAGTAACCACACACATACTTTAAAGGGCTACCAGAGCAACTGCATACACACTATCTCTGGGTTATGGTTCTTTGTGCTTTGGGGGGCTGTTCTTCAATTCTAAAATACACAGATACTCTGGGCAGCTGTTGGCATAAGACTGCTGGCTCCACCAGTGTCTTGTCTGCAATGCATTTGCTGCAACAGCTGAATAGACCTGAAATAGCTGACACTTTCATCTTCTGTTGCTGTCTTTCAAGGGAAACTGACAAATGTTTGGTAGTCATACAAAGTTAGTCAAAAGACATTTTGACTGTTTAAAAGACAAAAACAGAGGAACCGACCTGCTTGTTGGCTTTGAGGACTGTTCTCAAGGTTGCAATCTGTTCCCTCTTGGTGCTGAGCAGGGATTTCAATTTGAGGATCTCCTCCATGCAGGCTTCTTTGTCCTTGTCAGCCACTGTGCCGAGCTCCAGAGAGGCCACCCTCTGGCGCGAAAGCTCGGTGGTGCGGTCCACGGCCAGCTGCAGGTGCTTGATCTGGTCCCGGATGATGGCCACCAGGTTGTAGATATTCATAGGCTCGCGGCGGTGGTCGGACACGGGAGAAGGCAGGGAGGAGACTGGCGACGGGGCTCCATCGCTCAGGTCGTTCTTACCGGGCTCAGGGAAGAGGCCCTTGGTGAGCAGGATGGGAGAGCGACGGCCACGGCCCTCTGGGCTGCTCCGACCGCCCTTGCCCTCCTTGTAGAAGTCGAGCATGACGCGGTTGGGCGTCTCGTTGTTGCACATGCAGACGTGGTTGTAGAGGGTGGCCAGTTCTTCACTGAAGGTGACTAGCTCGTCTTGCGCCACGCTCAGGCTGCCCTGGGACTCGCCTGCCACGTCGCTGAGCTGAGGGCACACGAAGAGAAATACATCAGTTAGCCATGTTTTTGTCTTACAGAGTTCACAAAAACACCAAATCCACCATTAGAACATCAGTATCAAGAGCAACATCTCACCTTGCGCAGCTCCTTCTCTAGCTTAGCCTTCTCTTCTCTCTCTGTCAGACTTGTCTTCTCCAAAGTTGCCAGCTTCTCTCCCAGTGTCGTGACATCGCTCTCCAGACGGTTGCGCTCCTCTTCGTAACGTGACTGACAGGCCTGGTATTCTGCTTTGAGAGTCTTCAGTTCTTCCTTAAGCTCTCCTGCCTCAGACACAGCAACCTGCCAAGACAAGATCAGTTGCTGAGTATAAATAAACCCCAAATGTATTCCAAGATATTTTCCTCTAGATTACCTGTCAATTTGAAACTCAACCTGACATCTTGTGCTGCGCACTCTCAGCCACCAGAAGACAATTACCTTGTACTTGCACTCCAGGATCTCAGGTCCGTTGATGTCCACCTCATAGTAGTCTCCGTCTTCGTGGCTATCGCGTTCTTTCTCGTTGTCCAAGGCAGACTGGCGCTCCTTGCTGGCCTGGAGCTTGCGGATGGCGTTGAGGTTCTCCGTGAGGCGGTTGACCTTCTCCTGATGCTCGGACAGAGCACCGTTAGCCTGCTCTAGCTGTTTCTGCGAGTCCTGTAGGGTGGACAGCAGGTTGACCTTCTCACGCTCCATCTGAGGAGAGATGAGGACACAGAGCAACGGCATGTGAGGTCATCCCACTTTCTCTCTGCTTGGGTTAATGCACACGTGTAATTTTATATTTTACTTTCTTGGGTAACTCGATGATGTGAAGGATTCCTGTTTTGAACTCAACAGATCATATTAAATCAGTAGATTATCTGTCATGTGGTAACTCTACTCCACTATCAGGATTGTGCTGCCAAGGTATGTGAGGCTCGTTGCCCAGTAGCCCAGCATCAGAGTCAGGATGACCTTGACAATTTGCTGGACTCAGTTCAGCTCAGTGCTGGCAGAGACACTGGGTGGGTCGTCTTA
This sequence comes from Lates japonicus, assembly GCA_033238685.1. NCBI lineage: Eukaryota > Metazoa > Chordata > Actinopteri > Centropomidae > Lates > Lates japonicus. The sequence continues at coordinate 25,146 of BRZM01002439.1, read as the reverse complement.
CACACATGCACACAGTTGTGCTGATGTAAGCACGGAGCTATTTCAGAAGCTGATCTGTAAATAATATAAAAGTATCATGGCCATGCCCATCTGCATACATTTTTTAGTAGTGCAGAATATATAATGATTAATTTCAAAAAGAGATGGCATGCTTCATTAACATGGCTCGTCATGTTCAAGAGCTACTCCTGCATTCCTTTATATCACATATCACTTGCCAATGAAATGTGATGATGTAAATAAGATACTGTTGACACTGATCTTTTGACATATTTACAAAGGAGAATTATTTGTGAGACCCTAATGCAGAATGCACTTAAATTTGCCCACTCTACTCCTGCAGAATCCATACTGGATGTAACAGATTGCCAGGGACTAATAGGGTGATATCCGAGGAGCGGACGTCTGGGATTGATCACTGCACATCTAAATCAATACAATGAGATAAGGTAGGAGAGCAACAGTCTATGGCTGAGTGAGAAAAGGAAGCTTTTTGTTTCCCATGCTCTGATTCCTGCCAGGAATCTGTGGAATGACTTGGCAGGAGGCTTCAGCGGGCAGCATGACATGCCGCTGGCTCATATCAAACACGGGGCTTAGTCACAGTCCACCGGCTTCGCCACCACAATGATGATCAGGTCGAGAACCAGAGCAGTGCTGGTAGCAGGACAGCACTGAGGTAATTTCAAGTTCACACGTTGATCCAGCACCCGTGTTTATATTTGATAAAGGGAGATGAAAAAAAATCCTTAATCCCATAGTCCCCTAAACAGTCATTATCCACAGGTTCCCAGTTACTTTCTGGTAACCATGGTGCCCAATCAGGCATAGCCCTGGCCCCTAATGGGGCGATGTGCAAGCAGATGGCAGGTCCTCCGGTGCCACCACCCGTTGTCTCGCGGCCCAGGCAGCTGAGCCTGGAGGTTGTGTGAGTCTCCCTGGATTAACTTTGCTATAAGGGGATTTAGATCCCTGCAGCAGCCTGGGTCAGGACTACAATGACTCACTCACTCCTTCAGACACTTTGTGCTTTATTATTTCTCATTAGTATGCTATTATTCACAATGTTTTCAGTTTTTCAGTGATTAAGAACATACCTGCATCAGCTGCTGTTTGAGCTTCTGGATCTCCGAGATGTTAAGTTCGCTCAGCAGGTCGTCCACGAGGCTGGGCGCAGGATGGAACAGCTCCTCCTTCTTGGGCGTGGAGACGCGGTTGTCATCGGTGATGGCGTTGACCAGTTTGGTGAAGCCATTGTCGTACCCGTGGAGAGCATCGTCGTTGTTGGGTTCGGTGGCGGCATCGTCGCTGAACTTGAGACCATCCAGAGAGATGCTCAGAGGGCTGAGGGAAAAGAGAGGGAACGGTGTGTCTGTTAGTGTTCATTAAAGAGGAAGCTGAGCCAGGTGAGCACTTTGTTTGTGTTCTGTTTACCTGTGGTACAGAGTGTCTCCAATGCTCATGTAGTGGGAGAGCTCTTTCCTCAGGGAAGCCTTCAGCTCACGCTCAGTCTTGATGGTCTCCAGGGCCTCCCCTAGCTGACGCTCGGCGATCTCTTTCAGGCGGACGGCATCCTCCAGCTGGCTGTTCAGGAACTGAGTATCCTCCTCCAGACGACGGATCTCATGCTTCAAACCCTCAAACTCCACCTGGGAAGAGGAGGAGAAGGAACCACTTAAATGAGATAAATACAACTAGGTGCAGCTCTACTGAAAATGAGCTGTCAGACTGGTTCGTGTATGGAAAACCAGTTGGATAAAAAAAGACAGACATTATTCACCCCTTTCAGCTCATTTGAATAAACCCAGGAAGTGTGTTTTGTACCATGAAGTGTTAGAATCTAGATTCTGTCAAACACTTCCACTATCAGACGGCAGCCCAGGCACTGAAAAAAAAAAACCAAAAAACAAAAGCAGCTGCTTATCTCTGCTGTATCAGAGGATGTTTTTATTATCATAATTAAATCTGAATATTAAAGCACTCATGCTTCATTCTGGCAGTCTAATCAGTACAAGAATGAGATGTACTGAGAGCTGTTATGAGGGAGGTGTGGGGCTACTAAGATGCTATAAGATAGTATACTGTACATTTGTGTTTTAAAAAAGTACTTGGAGTAGAAGCCTGAAGCTACCAGTTTAATTAAGCCTCACTGAAGAGGCTGCATGATGATGATTAGCCAAGAAGGGGATGTTTTCCGTTCACTTTTCTACCCATCCCTCCTCATTTTTAGACTGCCACTCCACCATTCTCACCTTTTACATGATTCAAACTTTGCACATGGAGAGCTGCGGTACCGCTCTATCCTCACCTGGCTCTGCTTGAGCACGGAGACCTGCTTCTGCAGCGAGATGTTCTCCTCCTCCAGCTCGGTGTAGTCCTGCAGCAGGCGAGCCTCCCGGAACTTGTACTCCTTGATGTCATCCCGCAGCTGATTCCTCTGGAGCTCCACCATCTGGCTGTTCTGCAGGGGCCAAACCAGGTAGACAGAGGGAGAGGAGGAAGAAGAGCTGTCAGCGACCGCTGTTTCAATCTTGTTTGAGCGAGTGTGGGAGAGACGACGATTGATTGGATATTCTTGCTTTACTCTAACTGTTTGTGTCATGTTGGCTCTTTAGCGCTCTAAATCTTGCTAGATGAGAAAGGGCTCCCATCTGGCCAAGCCCCACTGTGTGCGTATGTGTGTGTTTGGTGTGTGAGCCTGTTCGTGTTTGAGAAGGAGGTGCCAGGTGTCTCTCCGGGCAGTGGGCCACAAGTGTGCTCGTCTGCACCAGCTCTGATGGCACCAAAGAGACTGAAGCCTACTTATCGCTCTCATGGTGACAGCTATTCAATGGCCGGGAAGCTCTGTAACGGTCTAATTTTCTACAGAGGAGATAGATTGCACTTGATTCTCTGTACAGGCCGATACAAGGACTAATCAGCACAAATGAGGGAGGAAATTCTAGAAATCAGAGGTTGGGATTCAAATCAATCAGTAATTTTGACCATTTTTGCTTGATATATGCTAATATTTTCAGTGTGAGGCAGTGAAGCAATATACTAGTACAGGTAATGCACAAAAGCAATTATGCTAATATCATGTTCCCTTAGCAGTTATTACAACCTGTCACTAGTGTTTGTAATGCACTGTAGGCGCAGTTGGCTCTCTCTTGCTGCTCAGGAAAGACATAATTAATTATACAAAAGCGAGGGAGGTAAGAGACGTGCCCTTCCCCCACATGTAGATATAGACACAAACTGAAAGCCAGAAGGATCCGATCAGACCTACTGAGCCACGTGTGTCCTCGCTACCTGATCTACTGCCCTGTTTAACCCCCCTTCCAACCTGTCTTCGAGGTCTGTCGCTGCCCTCCCGTCCCCTGCTTGCTGGCTCATCCCAAAATACAAGAGTCCCGCAGGGCATTTGGGGGGGGGGGGGGCTGTGAAGTAATGGGATACTCGCCGAAGGAGGGTGAGCCTCTCACTCTTTTTGAACTGAATAAACGAACATACGTGTGTGTGTGTAATGTGAGAAACAGATGGGAAAGCATGAAATAGATATTCAGCAGTGTCTGAACTGACCTTAACTGTGTGAGTGTGTGTGTACACAGGTTTAGGTAGTGAATTTGATCGCAAAGCTTCAATCCGCACACTCACACACACCTAGTGTTGTTATCTCCTGAAATGATGCGGAGTATTTACATGTGTGAGACCGCAGAAGAAGAATGGCAGTCTCTGTTATCTGCACTGCAGTATGGTTAGGATTTGCATGTTGTCTGTGTTTGTGGCTGCCTGGGATGCGTGTCTTCTCTCAGAGAAGAGCTGGCGGTGATAACCTAATACCAGAGGGACAATTAGCCTTCCAATCCCTTGCCAGGTGGCCCCCTCCTCTCATGCTGTCACCACACCGCTGCATCACAATCCCTGCTCTCCGATCATTTCAGCAACTACAGGAAATCAATCCTGAGAGGCTTTCGCGTCGCAGACTTTCTCATATCAGCACTGCCTTCAGACAGAATACACATCAGTTAATATTACTCATTGAAACAGATTAAGTAATAGGCTGGTGGTGACAGATGGTAAGAAACGCCTTCCAACAAATAGAAGGTCAGTGGTTTGATCCCTTTACCTATAATGTGCTCAGATCCCATTAAAGTTAAACTTCCTCATCACACACTGTTCATAATTGAAAACAGAACTGCAAAGTAAAACAGCTTTAGTGATAAAGAACAATAATTCACACTATAAAATATCTGACTAATGTGCCTCAGGAGACTATCGCGCAACAAAAAACAATCTGTTTTTTTGTTACGTTCTCTGTAATTGGAATTTACTTGCTTATTTTAGCTCACTGAGAGCGAGATGCACTGACAAATACTATGCTGCTAAATCCCTGCTGATGAAGAGTACACGCTCCTCGTTTGCTCTGTGTAATAATTAATCACTATGTGCAGAGCTGACGTTTGAAGGTGCATTAATATTCATCGGGGTTTTGCGCATGCCTAACGAGCGTGGGTGTTTGCTGTGCGAAAGCCCTGATGTCGCTGCATTGCTAAATAATGCATGAGCTTACAATACACATCAGTCCTGCCCGCTAAGCCTCCATACAGTGGTCCTGACTTCTGAGAGGGAGCTGAATTAAAAAAAAAAGAAAGAAAAAAAAAGAGCTGGAATCAGGCAAAACATTAACAGATTCAGTTTCTCTAGTCATCAGCTTTGGAGAATCGAACGGCATATATACATATAATCTCATCAGCGGAGTAATCTCTTGTTTTTAACTCTATAAATCTGTGCCAGCTGGTTGTCCAGGTCTCTTCCTGGTCGGGGTTATGTGCCTCAGCTGGAGGGTCAGTTCTGTTTGGAACCAATGAATACAGGCCATTACTGAAACCGATTAAGTTCCTCCTCCAATCTGATTACAATGCATACCAGGGTTTTGACCTTTCAACTTGCTTCCACATCCTCTGCTACACTGAACCCCTCAGAGACTGGGGGGGTTGGGGGTGGGGGGTTACACTGCCCTGCTGCCTGACAGAAGTTGCTTTGAGTAAATTCACCAGAGGTTGTAGCGGCCATGTGCGCTCCTGCTATAAAGTGTGAATAACACTTAATCAAGACCTGGACACATGCTCCTCCTGGGAATGTTTGCAATAAATCGAGATAAAGTGTGTGTGTGTGTGTGGCCGGTTAGATACTGGGGTGTGATGTTTTGAAGGCTGTCCGAGGGGGCCACCAGTGGAGAGCTTGTCAGAGAGAGGCCTTTCATGGCTATAGGCCTGTGTGTGGTTAGTGATTACCCCCTGCCTGCTGTCACTACAGGTGACGTCTGGACAGCTGCTTGAGCTCACCCACACACCACACACGTACAGACAAATGTGTCACTTCCATGCAAAGCGGGTGGCTGTGAAAACACCGGGTTGTACTGCCATACCATAAACTTGCAGGACAGGCATGACGCTTAAAAGCACAGTGAGGACTAGTGCATGCATGTGCATATGACTGATAAAGCATATGAGTAGTTTTATGCACTAATGAAGTCTCTCTTGGTCATATAGTGCTGCACAAATGTCACAAAAGCACATTTCTTACAACTGTATGAGCTCTCTCTTTCAACCCTAAAAAGCTTTCTTTTCACCACTAAACTGCTTTTGACAGCACAGTGGAACTGAGCCTGTTTAAATCTGACCAAAGCTCTGAGTAATTTCTCAATATGTTTGAGCCGCTATAACCTCTACTTCTATGAGCAATAGCTCCATCACTTACTAAGCCACAGTGGCAAAGTTTCAGGCTTAACACAAGTGTAGATTAGGAATGCTTTAATGCTTTGTTAAAGGCTCTGCTGCTCGACAACTCCGGAGAATCCAGCTTGCATTTCTATAAAATCCATATTTACTGCCCCCCCCGGTTTTGTTCCCTAGAAAGTGCTGCCCCAGACTCCCAGATGGCACACGACTGTATTATTGATATATCTGCACAGATATATATATAAATATATATTTCTTCATCCTCTTTCTGTCTTTCTCCCTTACACTCCCAATCCACTGACCTCCATTTCACTCTCCATCCTGCTCACTTTGCACTTCAGTAAAATGCACATGTACTAGATTTTTTTTTCCAAACTAGCATCCCTGCAAAGTGCAGAGGGGCTCCCAGATGGTATGACACCAAATGCACACCAGCTCAATACTGTTTTTTTTTTTTTTTTACCCCCTTTCTCGGCTTCCCTGTCTAATACCACTGACCTCCATTCTGCCATTTCACCAACATGACCACTGTTCTCGTTCTTCCAACCCCCACACCTCCCCTCTCTCCTCCGAGTGTTTCAGTGGGCTTTTAGAGGCCATGTCTCAGTCACAGTTGATTTCCCTCTTCATACTGACCTTTTGTTCCATTATATCATCATATCTCCCTATCAGATAAAAAGAAGTGAACATGGATGGCTTTGTTCACTTCTACTTGTATCTCTAGCGATATAGTGCTAGGGAGAGCACTTTTTCAGTGAGCTAATGAGGAAAAAAAAAACTTTAACTGCCCCGTAGGCTCCGCAGTACGTCAAGGTCACGTCATCCCATGTTAAATCTAACTCTACAAAGCCAAACCCATCCCAGGATTACCTTCAGGAGAGACGAGAAATGAATCACAGACGCAGTAGAGCTCCAACCCCCTCAACCCCTCCACCCACCCCCCAGTATAGCTTTAGACAGAGCAAAGGAATAATGAAGCTCAGGGGCCTACTGCTGCTGTCAGAGCCGAGAAAGTGGGTGAAAGCAGATCGGCTTTTATCCTCCTCTTTTCTGCGAGCAACTGTCATTCTACTCAGCCTACCCAGACTCCATTAGGGAGAGAAAACACCGTCAAGGTCACACTTTTCAACGAGACAATTAAAAAATAAAAAGTGAAAGGAACCTTGTGACTGCTTGGCTGATGGTACTTTGCCCAGTGTGCGACAATTAAATAGCCCACAGGGTGAAAGTGCTTAACAGTGAATTAGTGATTTTGAGGTCACTTTGGCAGAAGTGGAAAAATGTGCATGTGAGCGTGTTTAAACCCATTAGTTGAAGTCAATGTGTTGGCCTGTTTGTGTGTGTGTTCTTGATTTATTAGGATTTATTGATCCGGGATGGAAAACCTCTTTGGTGCTGCGAGCAGGAGCTTAAATCAAGAACAACACACTTTCAGAGCTTCGTCTGAACCTGATACCAAAAGACAAACATTATCCAGAGTAAATGGAAAATCTTTCCTAAATGTTTTTAGAGATAAGCTCTGTGTTAAGAGCTAAAAAATAGACTCAACTTCAGCTTGCTTGAGGGGGCAGCTAGCTGGAGTCGGAGCAAGGTGGAAGTGATGTCGGTGCCGCGAGCAGATAACCAGATAACATCTGGAGGGTTTAGAAAGGTTGTGGGTCATGTGTGACAGCAGCAGCAAATGTCTGGTGTAAAATGGAAGCATGAAGATCTTTTTGTACCTCTTCTCTTCCCCTCTGCTCATTGTATTCCTCTGTCGTTTCAGTCAGTCCTTTCAACCTTTCTCTGTTTGTCTTTCCCCTCAACTACCACAGGGCAGGAGGTGATCTGTCTTGGCATTAATGTCTGAAATAATAAGGCCTCGACATCCAACACCCCAGAGAGAGCCCTCTAGGAGTCCTGTTGTTAACTTCCTCCGTCAGATGATAATAAGAGAACAAGAGCAACTCACATGGATCCTTTACCCTCACTCTGACCTTTTGGAGTAATCAGGTAAAGCTTCAGCACTGCCCTGACAACTGAGGTTTCTGCTCTCGGACCATCTGCTCTACTGTTCACCACTGACAAACTGCTTTTGCCTTGCACTCTAATTTTCTTCTGATTGCCTTAACAACAATGGCCTCCCTAGCAGTGAGCTTAAACCTTTGCCTTCTTCTGACCTTTTAATACCTGTCCCATCAATGCGGATACTTTACCTCCTCAATCATCCCCCATATCTCTCTCTGTCAGTGTTTAATCCACCCAATTGGGCAACACTTAAATTAAGCTCCTGCCATTGTGTCAATGAGCTGGAAACCCAATCGTTTAACATCTGAATGGGTTCCACATTACGGTGATTGACAAAAACCACAAAAACATAATTTATGTGCCTGAGGAAAAAGGTCCAAAGCAGTGAATTATTTCAGGGTGATCAGATACTGTGTCAACACTGCATTCCAAATTACTCAAGCGTAGACAGGAAGTACTGAAAGAAATGGGTAATGCTGATGCTGAGGTGGTAAAAAATAATATTATCCTGTAAAATTCTGAATGGCAAGACTGAAACACACTGATAACATTTCCTGCGGTTTTTATCTTCGGCTTTGCTTGATAGTTTCCTCAGGGCAGGCAATGGGAATCCCCATTCTGTGAGGATAATAGCAGCCATCACTGTGGGTATTCCTCTCCAGACATGAGATTGAATTTAATGAAGTCATGCCTGGCCCTAGAGTGCGCCTCCTTACAATGTTACTGGCTCTTTGCGAGAGTTTAATCTATAGACTGCACCATAGCAGTGAAATATGTTTTATCTGTGCTCGGGGCTAACATCCATCTCTTTGGCTTGAGACACTGCCTGGAGTGCTATGGCAGCCTGAAATGCTGTAACTAAATGGCTGTGAATGAACTGGCCTGCACAGAGACAAAAAGCCATTATGCACCAAGTAAACTGAATTTGCAGAATTACGGTGCTTTCCATTGATTGATTTAACGCACCGTCAAAATTACTTCAGCCTTTCAGCTCTACACTACTGTCGTGAAGGCTCTCACCTAAATACATCTTTATTTTATGAAGGAACCTAGAAGTAGTATGCAGGGCCAAACCCCAAACACAAAGGCAACAGTTACAGCCCAACTGTCAGTTTCATTTCCTTGATGATATTGAGTCATTCAATCATCCTCCTGACTCAACATGATTAGCCATGCTGTCCAAGAAAGCAGCACCATCACCATTGGCACTGAATTACTTTCATTAAGCATATATCTTAAGCGAATTTTAACCTCCTTCTCTTTCTTTCACGTCATTCTCATCGTCTCCTAATTGCCCCCCACCAGCGTTTCCTCCCCTCTTCTCCAGCCTGACTTTTGGGCTAATTTGAAACCCAGGAGACAAGGCCTCTCAGCCCTGTCAGTCTGGTCACAATGCCAACCTCAGTGCCCAAGCTCCTCCATTTGCCTACACACACACCCTTCCTAGCACCCACAAGTACCATTAGAAGGGTGTCATTATCTCCAACCATGGGGCGATTTACCTCAGCCTCTTTTATTGGGCCAGTAGAGCTGGCCGGGCCCATGGCTTTGCATCAGGGTGTTTATAAAGGAATGACACCTGCAGAAAAGCCATTATGCGAGATTACCAGTGTAACACCAGTTAAACAAAGCCGCAGGCAGGATATGCATTAAACACTGTATTCTTTATTCTCTAAAAACCTCCAGGTGGAAGATTTAGGAAATAATGTATTTGTAGACAGTAATCATGTTCAAGTTGACTCTTGCATGGGTTTATACACGAAACTCGTATTTCTGTTTCAAAAAACATGTCTGGCGAGGCACATCTGGCTTTCCTGTGCCCATCTTACACCAACTTAGATTCAGAGCTGAGCAGCGGCTGACCTAATTATAGTGGAATTTGGGCTTTCTGGAACTTAAGTCGTTTTGAGGACCATTTACGATCTTTTTCATAATCTCAGTAAGAAATGCTGCTGACATCTGCAGTGACTCACAGAAAACAGCAGTCATTCCGCAGATGTCTGCCAAAGACTTTAGACTCGACTCAGGGAGGGGGAGGCCCTTTTCTTTACCAATTACACTGGAATTATAACTTGACCTGCAAAACAGTGGCCTCAGCTAAATCTGCCGTGCACAAAACATGGAAGATTTGCAATACTGAGGGTTAACACTGCATGGCATGAGCATCATACAGATAGGAGGGAGGATTGGAGGACCAGAAGCACATATGCCGGCTTAATAATTTAAACAAAAAAATGGTACCTGGCTTTCTTGGTGCTTAGGTGGAGAGAGCATGCATGGAATGAATATATCAGTGATCTTAAAAGTAACAGCCAGTTGTATTAAAGTGTTTGTGATGTACAAATGGACATAACTAGAGCTACAAAGTCACATAAATCAAGTTAAATCTGGCATTAGTGGCCTCTCATATGGCCAAGCTCTCGCTGTATGCGACTTCAAACACATCCTGATTATTCCAGCCTTTACTTGGCGGCTGTCCAAGGGGTGTGAACCTTTGCATCAAAGACCTCCCTATGCCCTCCTTCTGTCAGACTGCGTTCATCTTTTTCTTCATCCCTCTCCCTGTCTTTGTGTCAAAAGCTCTGTACATCTCTCAGTTAACACAGTTCAGCTTGCACTGTTGCTGGTGTTAATTCAATCTCCCTCATCCTGGCTCAATACGCCCAACATCACATGCTTGGAAAGGCCATTGTGAACACTAACCACGCTCTGCACTTCACTCTTGTCTCTTCTAATGAGGTCAATTAGCTGTGGTATATTGTATGTGGCCCGGCACTGGCGGAGTCAGACATTGTCAAAGTGGGGCGCAGACAATAAAGGAGTTTCGTTATGATGACTGAGGCTTAAGAGGTGGAATGAATATGTTCCTCCGAATGTGTAAAGAATGTGGTCATTCAGACTTAAGGAAATGAAGCAGTCGTGCCTCAAACGGGTTTCAGTAAACAAAATTCACCAGGCTGATAAGGGCTTCGTGAGGTGTCACAGCTGGAAGCGACAGGTTAAAGTACTTTTCGTCATGCAGCCGGTTCACAATTTAACAATATTAATCCATCAATTATGCCAGGTGGGGATCACGTTGTGTTTGCAAAACTACAAATTTCCATGGTCTCAATGCTTTTCTTCTGTCTGATTTTATCTCCACCCTTGATCTGGCGTTGAGGTGGAGACCTCCAGCGGCTGAAGCTTGAAAACCGTGTTGCTTTAAATCAGCCTGGTCTCTGTTGCTGTCATTACAGCGTGATTAGTCTTGTCTTGCTTACGTCAAAACACACCAGCCGTTGACTCTGCAATCACACCTAAATAATACAGGTTTGGGCGGCAATATTGAAAGTATCAGTGGTGAATAGATATGGAGTGCAGCAATTACTGTGCATGCAGAACTCCATCTTACTGCAGTCTTTGAACTGGTGCTCTTCATTTAAACTTATTCTTTGCGCAATAAAAAAGCAATAAATGTTTCCTCCTGGGCTCAAATACCTGGCGCTTGAGATTGGTCAGCGATGAATATCTGTCATGTTTACTGCAGCTTCCAGACTGAAAAAAGCAACAGATGATGGCATCAACAAATACACCGTTATTCTGTTAACTGCGGGCAAACTAGGCAGACACAGCCTCTGTTTCACCTCAGAAGTGGGATCATTTTCAAAGTACTGACGTATGAAACAGTCTTCTGAACAGTAATATCTAAATATCATAGAATGTAGCGTGCAGCGTCTATGATGCGTTCCAATGACCAAATTAAACATCACTCCTGTCACAACTTGGAGCAAATGATCTATAATGATAGGTCTATGATCTGTCTCTTACCTCTCTCATCTCCTGGGAGATGGTGTTCAAGCCTTAGATTCTCATGGGCCTTTGGGTGTTGGTGAGGATGTTGCGTGCCTGGCGGAGCTAGGTCTGCAGCTCCAGAACCCTCTGCTAAGTAGTAGGCCTCCCTTGCAGGCCAGGCTCCTGGATGAGGAGACTCCTGTGTCTCCCCATCTGCTGCCACCTTCCTGTGGTTGGAGTAGGCTTGTCAAAGCCTGGAGATACAGTGAAGGAGAATTTGTTATTAATGCATTATTAAGAAATACACAGTAACATAAATCAGAGGATGAACCAATACTGAATATCCGGTTGAAATGGACGAAGTTTACTTTGTGAGTCGGCCATTTAAAGTGACACTGATCTCTTCTACTCTGGTTCAGCAGGGACTGAGGCCTCAAACCTCCCACAAAACTCAGCCATCCCCCATAGAGATAATCAGTTAGGCTCCATCTGGGCTGCATCTGCTCCTGTCTTCCCCCATGTGCCTCCCCGGCACCCTCCCTCCGTCCTTACCCAGCCCACAGGACGTTGGCCTCCCCTGCGTGCTCTGCAGTGACTCCACAGATGAAAACCAAACAGGAAAAAGCAGAGCAAATGGACTAGTGTCTGGGTGATCAAGGAGAAGCCAGTGTTCTAATAACTCTTAATACCTTAGGAGATCATAGCAGAGCAAAAGGCAGAGGCAGGTCACCAGATATTATTAAGATTTTTACAGAAGGGGATATAGAAGTTTATGAAGATTAAATAGTTATGGAAGACATAGGCTGCAGCTTCTGCAACTGCAAAGGGGTACATATAACTTGTATATGAATATAAATTGTCTTATCTTACTTACATATTTTGCTTTTTAAATTTGTCTTTGAACTCTTCTATTTCTAATTGTTGTTCATTGTAATTGAATAGAGCTTCTTGATTGCTACTGAACTTCTCTGTGCAATGACAATAAAGATCTTGAATCTTGAATATTCTCTGTTGAGAGGATGTGAACAGTGATGTCGTTTAGCTCATGCAATATGAAAGACTGTGTCACTATTATTAATGCTGCCTTAATTTTGACCTTAATTTTTTTAATGGGTTTGCAAAGGCAGGAACAAAAATACGAACAGAGACAAGCAGAGAAAAACACAAAGGGGAGGGAGGAGAGAGAGACCTTCACTGCCTTGAAAGTAGGTTGAGCTAGTCTCTCCCTTCTCAAAATAATCATCCCATGGTACAGATTTTAGAATTTTCCAATCCTGCAACCACCAGTGATCTGATGGAATTCTGATTCATCTGCGCCTCACAGCTCAAGCTCAGTAATCTGAAATCACCTGAGGCACTGAATCTGACCTTGTTTGCAACTGCATAGCACTCTCTCTCTTCTCTCCTGACCTGCTACCCCTCACATCTGCATGTGACCTTTAGCTGCTGGGATTTCTCTGTTTGACTGCGTATGGTATTAATCCCAGTAATTCCTTTAGAAAGGAAAATCTGGAAATTTATTAGTCGCACTGACCTACTTGCGGGACTTAGGCGAATATGTGTAAAACTAGTTTAATGGGTTACAAGTGCGTGACATCATGTCTAGGTGCATGGTGGGTAGAACATATCTCTCACATTCAGGAAAGATGACCGGTCTAAGCAGGTAGCTGTAAAACTCTTACTGAGGCACAATGTGCCCTCATTTAAACGACAGGAGTTTGAAATGGTGCTGCCAACGCGGTGGCATAGAAACCCATTACTTCACATGCCTATCTGAGCCAGTAAACTATGTCACAATACTTTTTCACTTGTACGGAATACTGACAGCATTTAGATCAAATGCCCACTGAACCTGTAAAGCTGGAATTTGTTGATTAATCGAGTGACAGAAATTTTGTCAGACTACTGTGATGATTGATTAAAATTGTGCAACTTTTCCAGACAAAATGTCAAATATTTTCATTTCAGCTTCTCAACTGTGAGGTTGTTGCTTTCTACAACCTATGTGACAGTGGACAGAATATCGTTGGGTTTGGACTGTTCAAAATGACTATCTGAAGATATATGGGCTTTCTACACTTTTCTGACATTTATAGACAAACAATTAATTAAATTAATCTATAAAGAACAATCTGTAGATAAATTTACAATAAAAATAATCATTAGTTGAGCTCTGCAACACAGAGATGTACATATACTTATCATTAAATAGGTTTTTTAAAAGAAGCTTGATCACGGTGCTCTAACCACCAAGGGTGCTTCAGTCATTTCACCAACCAGGTTCACATGATGTTTTGTTCACATGAATGTCTGTCCAATAAACAACTAATGCCAGTAACTCTAGATAAGAGTCAGTTAAATAACTCTCTTCATACCTTCCCCAACCCCCCCCCTCAAAAATCCTACATCAATCAGCAGGAGGCTGTATTTGATTAAAGATCATACAAGAGGCGGATTAACCCAATCAGAAACGGGGGAATCCACATCGTATAATCTTGGCGTGGTGGATGTCAGAGGGACTCCAATCAATCCAATCTTAGAGGCCTATCCTTCAAACATAAAAGTAGGCCTTGCCAAAACCCCACTGACCCAAGGTCTTTAATCTCAGCTCCCCAAGGCGTGGAGTTTAGGCTACTTTTAGGGAGATAGAATTATGAGACACAGCAACCAAGCCTACTCAATCTCGATGAGCTGCCTTCCCAATTTATAATTCATCTGTAGCTTGCCATATGTGTTGCAGTGTTTTACATTAGGACATGTGAGCATGGATTATTAATCTCTTGTAAAGCTAATCAAAGGCATGGTCATTAGTCATTACTTACTGTCTGGACTAGATTTCCTCACAGATGACTATGGCTAACATTATGATGCTACATACGGAGAAGTCAATAATTTAAAGAGATTTATCCCTCCACAGAACCTATTTCTGATTCCAGATGAGTGCATACATTAGGGCTGAGGTTAGACACCCCATGGGCTGAATGTATTCTCTAGGCAGCCATGTGGAATCCAAAGTACATAGTGACTACATGATCAAAAAGCATCATGTGACTGAGGAGTTGATAAAATGAGATGAGGCGTCAAAATTGTGCTTCCCATACATTGCTCACACGTAACAGAGGAACTGACCTCCCAGTCATATGATTAACACATGTGGAAACTTCAAAGGTATAAATAAAGATGCTTGTGGGTGCATGAATACGCACTCATTTTAAGGAGGAACACGTTGCTATGGCTGCATTTAATGTCAAAACACTGGTTTCTCTGTTAATGAGAGCTTATTTACACCCAGGTTGTTAAACTCAATCAACCATCTGTAGTTTATCTTTCTGCAAAACAAAGGTTGCTACAACCAGCAAATTATTGACACGAAAGTCTCAGATTTAACAAAAGATTGCTTCATGTTTTGTATTCAAAGTGTTGGAACACGGTCGGGGGTGTTATCATTAAATGGGTCATAATCTAACCAAGACACAGCTTTCAAGGCAAAGTCCACTGATTAGAAGATTGAGACAAATCACGACTCAACGGTCAATCACACCTTTCTGCTACGTGAAGGGAAGAAAGCTAAACACTGGGTCCTGTAGGCTGTAGCCTAGCTGCTAAAGGTCAGCACCTTACATGGTACATACAGACGACAGAGTTCAGGTTTCCCAACTCCAGAATCACTAGCGTGTTCCTATAATCCAGTGAGTCAGGCACAAAGGAGAAGGCACTGGGTCTCTGACAGGTAACAAACAGATCAATGCTGGTCTCCAGAGGGACCAATGGGCTAGAAATACCCAAATCTAAAATTCTATTTTCAGTTCCTGTTCTGCTGGTCAAAGGAACACTATTTGTGCAACATGAAGTGAGAACAGTGAAGCGGATAGAGCTGTCTCAGGAATACAGTTACTGCAGACCCTCTGGAGTGGAGAACAAAACAAATAGGTACATTCAAGTCAATGCACACTCTGAAAGGCATACACAGGGCTAAAGGGCCAGGGTATTTCAATCATCTGGTGAATCCTTTGAAAAGCCCTGCCTTGGGTCCAAAACCCAATTAGAACACTGTGGTTGGG
Source organism: Lates japonicus (assembly GCA_033238685.1). Lineage (NCBI taxonomy): Eukaryota > Metazoa > Chordata > Actinopteri > Centropomidae > Lates > Lates japonicus. The sequence continues at coordinate 9,584 of BRZM01002439.1, read as the reverse complement.
TCTGATTCTTCTATCTCTCTGCTGTAGCTATAATTAACTCATTGTTAAAGCTTCCATTTAACCCCTGTGGTCTCAAAGCCCGGCTCTACTGGGAGACTAAAACACTGCAAAAAGAAGCAGGCAGATGGAAATGGAGAAATGGAAACATGATAAGTGCACCTGGAGATAGGACTGACCAAAATCTGGGGGAAGAGTAATCACAATTGCAGACAGTGGGAGTGAAGAGACAAGAAAAAAGTAAGAATAGCAAAAAAATGGAGCCAACAAAAGTCTCATCCAGTGGGAACATTTTTTGGCATATCAGAAAAAAAAAGTCACAGACAGTGAGATGGCTTCCCATGTCCTAACACCTGCCGATTTTGAGGCATGTGCCGACATGATTATCTCCACTGATGCCAGACAGGGGAACAACAGGACATGCCCTCTGTGCAATACAGATGCACACCCTCGGATGAAATCCGATGAGAATGGTCCACAAGTCTTGCAAATATAGTGGCTGATTTTGGGCTGAATTTTCAGTTTTTCCTCAGCAGCATTCTTTCTTTTCGACGAAAGAACAGCCTGTGATGAGCGCTGAACAGTTATGGCACTGTCATTTTATATCGGTTTAGTTACTCATACAGATGGTCCAGAGCGCTGGGGTTGACCTCGGATATGAAAGTAGTGTTTCAGCCAACACTGAAGGCTGGTCAGTGTTAGCGTTGTCATTGTGGCGACTGCGAGGAGGAAGAAATTGGGCAGAAAGAAACAAAAGAAAAAAACACTGAATGGTTTCTCCTGCCTCGTGAATCTCAGCTCGTGGGTCACAGTTTGTGATAGTAAACAGAGACGACCTGTCTTTCTACTCCCTCTTCCGTCTGTCTCTCCATCTCCATTCCCACAGGCCAGTAGCGCAGCCACTGACATCGAAGAGACAAATAGCTTTGGTGTGTGTTAATTCTATATTTAGCCATCCACTATCAACTGTTTATAAGACAGATCCCTTAGAGACAGGGTTAAAATGCATCTACGAACCAGTGGCTTCCTGAAACACATATGCATGACCCTGACACTGCAGGCTGACCCAGTATTTTACTATTAAAAACCACACTACACCAAACTACATTTATTTCTTTCAGACATAGCACAAGTGTGCATTTCTCGTCAACAGGTTCTGTGAGAATGTTACCCATCTCACGTGGTGGTGTATGCTTGTTTAGTTAACTAGATTTACTGCAAGCACTGTTGCTGATTAGTGAAAGTTATGCCAAGGCCAATAACACTTGCTATATTAATAGTAACAGAGAAGCTAATGATTTACTTCAGGCTTCACTCTTCAGTGGGGGTGGGAATGGAAAAGACAGGAGATTCACTTTCATCCTGCGACAAATCCGGTGGACATTATGATTAACTCTCCGCTGGCTTGAATTGTCCTCGTCTTCCTCCTCTGACAGTTTCCTTCCACATCAGCAACTCTAAATTTGGACTTTTTAAGCGGGGATTTTCTGCACACAAATGTGCGAAATTATAAAAATGCGGAGGAAACTGTCACATTTAACAGTTTGTTGTATGCAAGGGGGGGTATATGTGCCAAACAGAAGGAGAAAGAAGGAGAGGAGAGGGGGGAAAAAAGGTGAGAGAAATTGCAAATGAGGGAGGCAGAGATATTAGCTGCTGCCTGGCACAGAGCCACATCGATTCACTGCATAGCACAGAGCCGTTGGGCTATAATTCACACACAGGCCTGGACAATTTCACAGACTCACACACACACACACACACACATACCGCTTTCCAATTTTCCCGGTGTGCCATGCAGTCAACCATACCTCAGCACCTGGCACTCTAGCCATGTCGAGGCTTGCTCTCCCCTCTGAGATAAAGGAGGAATAGGCCAGTGTTCAAAGCCTGGTAGGGGTTCTACCAACATTGCATGCAACTCATGTTTTCAACACATACAGACTGTGCACTGCATGCCAAAGGCAAGGAATACCCCACAGAGAATATAAAAAGAACTAAGGTTAGAGAAACATACCCACATGCGAGTTCTACAAGACACATATTTCTTTGAAAAAAACTTATTTAGCCGCAAGTAGACTTCCTTAGAGTTATTCTCTCATCATGAGACTTGAAGGACGTGAACCTCCTAAGAACGACCACAAAGCTGTGCCAGATTGTGAGTCTCTTGAGTTGCAGGCAGGACAGAGAGAACGCCGGAGGGGTCTGAGCCATTGGGAGAAGGTAGACACATGCAATTAAAACGCGCGCGTGCGCCACACACACGCACACACAGAGAGAGAGAGACACAGGTCTCTGCACATAATCGAGTCAGACTCACGAGGCCCTTTACACGCCTCACTGAAGAAGTCGTCCTCAACCATAAAAAATATCAGAGGAGCCTAATTGGGCTGCAGGACACCGGTGATACCAAACCTCTACACAAAGTCTCCGTGCTTACATCAGGCTGTAATGATTAAGCGTTAGTTGGTGCTTTCATCAGATGCGGCTGGGGAAAACTACATTTCATATTTCATTCCAGCTTCACACAGGCCACTAATCTGAAGTCAGCATTAAAGATTCTGTGTGAAGTTAAGTCAGATGAGACCTCGTGTTCAAACACACTGCTGATCTATATTCATTACATGCTTACAAAGGCCAGGAGCTCTGACAAACACGTTGCCTTTATAAGGTGAAAACACCTGCAAAAGGAGGATAACCGAGCCGCCCACTGCCATTACAGTGTCTGTGTCAGCCTGAAGGCTCTGTACTGTGGGTGTTCATGAACTGACTCCAGTGTTATTACAGGGTAAAAACAGTCATTATGCCTTTGGCGGTGAGCTCAAGAACCTGAGCCTGAGCACAGTTTATTTAGCCCTCTGTGTGTATGGTATATAATGATGATGGTGGCTGAATGGGTAGTGTAATGAGAAAAGGTCATTTTCTTGCCACTTATGAGTGAAATACAAGAAGAGCCTGAAAACAAACCATGTTCCACTATCAACATTTACAGAAAAAGCAGATTTCGGTGGGGTTAAGTTTTTCCTGAGGAGGTTTGTCTTGACTCGGGTTACTGTTTTTGTTTCTCTCTTCCATGCCACAATGAAAAACTGCCTGTTCTGTCTTGTGCAACGCGAGGGATGAACAACAACTACTCTTGTTGTCAGTGTTTAATCTTAGCAGTCAATTAATCACATCTGTTTTGCCCTGGCTGTTGATTGGGTGTATTGTTCAGCTGCTAAATCTGCTACAGAATAAAGGACAAACCCAGTGTCTCGGGGGAGAGCAGAGATTCAATAGGTCTGAAATATTGCCCCACCATTATCGGCGTCTGGGCTGGAGTCTGGGTTCTTTATCATCATATCACTGCAATGTTCCATACCAGCTCCAGTTCTGGGCATTCACAACCTCAATCATTTGCAATGCAAAGTCAGCCTTATCTGCGCCTGCCTGTAGTCAGCCTGCTGGTTCCCCTTTCCGCCTGACGCTCTGTGTCTGGGATGAGATCTCCCAGGTCCACGCGCCCGCACCCCAGGGGAACAGCCGTCGTTATGGTTACAATGCCAATTACAGTGACAGAGCGAGAGGCGGCCAGTAAAAGCAGGGCAAACGGGTGCCGCTGACACAGATGGCCGTTTCAGAGCTCAGCCCAGCACAGCTTGCTCTGCCCTCCCTCTTTCTCTGGCAACTGTCCGCACCCGTGTCCCATCCCTCTCCAATTTGAGATTTGTTTGCGCGAAGAGAATGCCAGGTCTGAGGTTGCTTTGAAGATATTTTTGTTTTCGCTCTTTGCTATCTGGCCAAGCCTGCGTCATAGTAGTGAATCAAACTGAGTCTCTGTGTAGTGTATGTTTCAGCCCGTCTCCAAAAGACGCTGCTCCCTGTGCAACCCTTACATGACTTCCATGGCTGAACGGCCTCTTGTTCTTGTTGTTACTGACATTAATGACAGAGGAGGGGAGCAGCTGGGGCCGCAGCTGGGGCCACGCACACACATAAACACATGCATATGTTTGCAAACTCACCCACGTGACTACATTTTTTTCCCAAAGTCCAAGGTCAGGTTTGCAGGGAGAAGGGGGAAGGTGAAGCAGACACTGAATTTATTTGTTTTGTTTGTGCATTTGTTCACAGTTAGTGGAGTAGGGTTTAACCTTACCACTAACCATCTATTAGATAAATGCTGTATATTACACCCTAATGCATTTCCCGTCATCATCCCAGACTCATCCATTAGTGCTGAGACATGTCTAATCAATCAGGGGGTAGAATTGGGAGGGACTGCGCAAACTTGATTTGCCTCTTTCCTGAGGTTTCCCGAGGTCATACGTTGCCACTTGAACACAACTATTCATCACTCCTGATCTGCTCTGTCAGTTTTTCCACCACTTCAGTCATTAACAATGCTTTAAAGGCATCTCCTGATCTCTTCCGTGTGCCGTCCCTAACTCCCCTCTCCTATCTCTCCATTCACCCTCCCAAACCCAGAAGATGGGTCTCTAGGGCAGGTCCTGCCCTTGCTCCCAGCCAGACAGAGACTAATGACCTCCCATCCCCATTTGCAGTAATTAAAAAGTGTATGTGATTGTGTGAGCATACATTCTCTCTACCAGTGGGGTTAAATCTTGGGTCAGGGCAGCAAGCCTCCCATATGAGACCATGTCAGCTTGTAAAGAATGAAGTTGTGGCTCAGTTGCCTCACTGCCAGTGTGTACATAATAGATCATATAAGTGTCCAAACAAAGTACCGAGGGTTAAATAGAAAACAGTATCTGAATACAACTGTCAGTAAGATCTTTCATTCTATGCAGCAATACCCAAATCTCTCTCTACCAACTCTATGTTTGTAGAGTATTCAAGGACAAATAATGGAAGATGAAAGATAAGCCAGAACACAATGACCTGAAGTGAACGTTGCATAAATACTGAAGAACAGCCAACTGCTCTTTCATGGGATACATATTTATTAAGCTATGTTTGTCTGGTTATTCTGTTTTTGTTCAGCACTTTAAACTCATTAAGCCAGCTGATAGAGGAACCCCTTTTCTTCTCCTGTTTAAAAGAGAGCATGCTGGTTCCCACAGGAAACCCTCGCATTACCCGTTGGTGCCCCTCCCACAAAACCTCTCTCCCTTTCTCTGTCTGCTATCCCCATTTCTCAAGGACCCCTGAGAGACTGGCACACATCCAATTAAAACCCCTCCTCTCCTTGCTCTCCGGGAGCCTAAACTCTAATGTTGTTATTGCTGTACAGCCAACCCCCTGCCTGAATATACAACTCTTGTCTTCTTATCTCCCCTCCCTTTTACCCCTTTTTCTATTCCCAAATCCTCCCTCTCCCCCTGTTCTGCCAGGCCTGAGGGTTTCAAAGCGTGGACTCCATGAGACTCGGGGTGCCCTGCGACAGGGAGACCTGGGCCCACTAGCCTATTTACAATAGGAGCCTGGGGAAGGAGGACGAGGGGAGGATGATGGTGGCAGGGTGTGGGTATGGGGTGTGGAGAGAATGCAGACAAACTGCTGCTCTCTGATTGCACTGTGGTGCTGCAGTTAAAAAGGACCCCCAGGGCGAAGGGACAACCCTTTGAAATTGGGTTTGCTAATGTTTGAATAACTGGCCTATTAAAACGAGGAGATGCTTGGCAGAATCTGCCCTCTGGTTTAATTTATTTCGGTGAAATGGGAGGTGCCCCTCTGCCAATCAGGAGATAACTGAGATAAGTGGAGTATGCAGAATTTCAGAGGAACCAGAGAAGGGTGTGCTAGAATTTACTTGTGTAAACATAGAACATCTCATCTCTGATCTCTTCATCTACTGCATCAAACCAGAAGATGCCTGGGAGCAAACCACAGAGAGGAATCTGCACAACAAAACTCCTCTGAGAGGATATGGGTGGGGCAAGTCATACTGTTTGGACATGTGCACCCGAGTGCATGTGTGTGTATATCAAGGGGTGGGGTTGGGGGCACCCACCATCTGTCAACTTATAGCTACCACAAGTTTATTCCTACTTGTCATATATGCTAATATAGTTCACCCCTGTCTCTTTTGTTTCTCTAGGGATATTCCCCTCGATTCATTGTGCTTAAAAAATACCCAAGGGGCAAAACTCAATTTAGCCTATGTGAGTAAAAACCTTTGATTTCAAACGGTCAAGTTTAAAATGTTTCCAATGCATATGAAATGTTTGTAAAATCCAGCACATATGTTGAACACCTACAGACATGGGGAAGAAAAACTACTGATAGACAGTTTTGGAGGCAGAAAATACAAAAAACGCCTAAAGCCAGGTGACTCCACAAGGCTACTGAATGCCTGTTCCTGTCCCAGTTGCTGTGGTGATGCCCAGAACATTGTGAAAGGAAATGCAGCATAATGAGTGTTGATGTTAACACAGCAGGAAAGGATATCCCTCTCACAAAAAAACATCTTTATTGTTGAGACTTACTCCTTGTTGTTGGTTGTTAAACAGAGGTGACAGAGGTGACTTGCCTGGTGAACCTCATGTGGTCATTTCCTCTGATCCACTAAAAGATATCCGGACTGATACAGAGTCATATTTCATATGCTTCCCCATCCGCTATAAAAAAAGTCAGACTCCTCAGAAGTAAACAGGATGCAGAGCAGATAGGGGGGTGGGGGGGCAGGGGAGGTGAGCTCTGGGCTGATTTCAATAGAAGGAAGAAGAAAGATTTGATGGAGCAGAACTTTGCTAGGACTCTGTAGGAGCCCTTATGGTTACAGTGAACCAACAGCCAAGATTTATATCAAAACACAAAGCCATAAACAAGCAATAGAGGCCTTCGCCATATTTGATATGGGGGGTGTCATCTGTGCCGATCATATTGCTTAGATTCTGTGAGAGAGAGGATAAGAAAGGTTTGTGGACAATCTGATACAGCCCACAGACTTAATCTAAAGACTCTATTAAAGGAATGATGCCGGCGGGACTCAAAACAAACGCAGTCTCAAACTTAAACTCTGCCCACATGCCCAGGTGATTCATCGGTTTATGTAAGACCTCAGTGAACTGGTTGACCTGATCTTAACTAAACTGAATAGTAGTTCGTAGGCCTGCAGCTAACTGGTGCATGTGTTTCAACAGGCAAATGGGAGTATCTACCTCAAACATGATGTAACATGGTATCTTGTGTTTCAAAAAGTGTAAACAGCGAGGTAGTGTTACTGAGGAGCAAACTTACCTAATGTACTGGCTAATGATGTTTTTTACAATACAGACTATGGCCATAAAAAAAACACAAATAATTCTAAACAAGTTAATACAAAAAAAATACAATAATAAAAAACATAGTAAACATAGTCTATCTGCAGTGATAAAAATAAAATCAATGGTTTAGGTTTAGGTTTAATCAGCTGGTGAAAATAAAAAAATTGGAAGCAAGAGACACAATGAAACTACACAAAACAATTGGACATGTTGTAGAGTGGGGATAAGTAGCCATTGTGTTTTATTTTTTTCACACACAATGGCAACTCACGTGGGCCCACACAGGCTTCTTTGTTTATAGATCTATAATTGTTTATAGTCATTATGCAGTGTAGGAGAATGGAAACTGGAGACTGGCCTGTACTGCCTGAGTGAACCATGCTGTATTGTCAAAGGCATACAGTCCTTACTATGACCTCATCCCCTGCTTTTAGCCTGAACTACTGCCTGATCCGGCCCTAGTCTTCAGTAATTGGATTACCATGCTAGAATCATGGCCCTGCTGGGTTGCCATACCGCTTCTCTACATGCACTTTTGACTTCTGTGAATCTTTGACATAAGTCATTATATAGGATGTTTCAAAATGTTTTAGTTTAACTATGTATATTAACTGTAACTGTAGGCTTTGCAATATGGGGGATCAAGGACAAAATAACTGTTGCTGTTTGACTTTATTTGGATTATCTAATAACTTCATCCACATTTACTGTAGCCAGAAGGCAGTGTCTCTCAGTGTGACCTGATGACGCTAACAAGAACAGAAGAAAAGTCACAATGCTGTGCTCTTCTATCAGTAGACAACAACATCCTCCGTCAGGCTTGGGGATAAACTTAGTGTAGTTTCTTTAAGGGATTTTAGTCATAGAAATGGCCAATAATTCACACATACCAAGAGAGCTGGATATATGGTCACTTTTCTTAGGAAAAGTTATATATTAATAAAGTTTCTTAGTATTGTTCTACACCAACTTCTGCCTATGCAGGACTTAACAAAGGCACAATTCTTTTCATTTAAACAAACTGCACAAGCACCTCACTCTTTAAACAGATGGTCAAAAAATTTCAAGCAGGTCAATTCACTCACTGAAACCTGGAACACTCACACAGCCACCCACTAATACTCCAGAGTAAATGTGGCCTCTACTTGAACTGTGGATGGGTGCTGATGGTATTTTGTTTATCAGAGTTGAGGACAAAAGCTCTTAAAATCATTACGGATTAGCGGCGGGCCATTATACCTAAAACTAGGCAGAATGATTCTTTCATTACTTTGCAATACCATATGGCTGTCCTTCTGTGACACAGAAGGCTACTTTAGTGTCCGTGAGTGGATCTTTTGGATAGATGAGCCTGTCTGCACAGTTAAAAAAACTTAGCAGTGGAAAATGTATTTGCAAAATGATTGTGTGGGTGGACTTGACAATAATTTGTGCATCCGCATTGAGGCGGAGATTCATATAGGAGATTGCCAGGCCTGACAGCACTCAGAACAGACTGCTAGGCTTGGCAACCACTGGAGTAGGCTACTGGGCCAGGAGAAGGAATAACAGGGCAGTTTCCCAAGAGCACCTGACAGCCTCTCCACAGCATTACCCCAAAATGTACCTACCTGTCCCTGGCCATGGAGGCTGATGAGTGTGGATGGGCCTGGCAGACTCCCAGACCTCTGTAAGCCCTGCGCATAGCGGCTGGGATTCATCCTCTTAGGCCCAGTGGGTAGGGGATTTGGGACTTTATTTAGTGCCATTTAGAAAAGATTACCCCTTAACTGCAGTCTTGTTGCCCAGCAAAAGACATTATGGATAAAAGGGCTGATCAGAATACCCCAAACAATGCTGAAAGGTTTAGCAGATGCTAGGTCACAAATGGAGGCAAAAACATAACTGAACACAGACAATGATTGAGCAAGGGGTCTTGAATGAGCTATTAAGGACTATTAAGGACTGGGAGTTTGTGATAAGCTACAAGAAGTGAGAAAAGAGAAAAAAAAAAAAAAAGATCATGAGAGTCTAAGATGAGCAGCTGTTGATGAAACATGGCCCAGTGTGGCAATCCAATAATATGAGCCAGACTTTATTTATGACTCCTCATATAAGCTAGCAGATGGTTTTTATGTCCTCCTTGTACTTTCTATCGACGTCCAATCAGCATCCAACCCATTTAACACCACAGAAAGGGCTTAGAGTCACACCAGATATCTTTGTTTAAGGACATTGGGATATATCCTTTAGTGATCTGCCGTTTCAAAAGGGACAAAAGTGACCAATCCTTTCAAATGTAACCACAATGGGACGCCTCTCTCAATCTCTCCTTTGTCATACACTGTGTTCTGCTGGCGTTTAACCCTCTCTTCATCTGTGACACCCAAGACCTGTTAA
>BRZM01002437.1:0-16991 GCA_033238685.1 Lates japonicus | reverse complement strand
TATCACTGCATACCTAGTGAAGGGCAGACAAAGCACATTTACACACATTTTTATAAAAGGTATTTTAACTTTTTCAGTTACCCCCCTTGTTAAAAGGACAAGCTCTGATTGCAAGGTGTTGTTAAGGCCAGCTCTAAAATTGGCAAAACAGAGATCCCTAGCACAGCTTAATACTTAACAGTCCCCAAAATGTTTCATTTTCAGGGCATATATGACAGTAACAGTATGAGTGGGATCAGAGTGAATATCATGGTTGCTGTGTATTTGTGTTTTTTATTAAAACCACTGCTTACCCACAGTCTGGTGCAGGGCACCAGCGGCAGTCAGGGTCTGCCACCAGCCACCTCCTCAGCATGAACTCCTCGTATTTCTCCATAAGTGCCCGGTCACCCAAGATCATGCGGATGTCATGTGGGTTGAAGCGCTCTGAGCACTCAGGGCAGCTGATGTTGACACGTGACTCTGAGATCTCAATGCGTAGGTACTGGCGTAGGCAATCGATGCAGGAGCGGTGGTGACAGGTCATGATGTCAGGGAAGCTCTCCCTGGAGTGGCGCAGAAGGCACAGCGGGCACTCCAGTAGCTCTGCCCCCACCCCACCCCCTGCCTTGAAGGAGGAGGAGGTAGAGGAAGAAGGCCCTGAGGCAGATGAGGTGGAGGCAGCAGCAGCAGAGGCAGCTCCGGTCCCAGCAACAGAGAAGAAGGCAGAGTTCTTGTCATTACACATCTCAGAGTGGATGCTCTCAATGCTGGCAATGCCATCCACCCCTCCAAGGCCTAAAGGTCCAGGGTGCTGGAGCTCTCGGGACCTTTGGCGGCCTGATTTGGGCTCTCGTCCTCGCCGTCTGAAAAGAGAGGCCAGGGAGAGGCGCCTCTTCTTGGGGGCCTTCTTCACAGAGGGCAGGGAGATGGAGGAAGCAGTAGACTGAAGATCCCGGTCAGAGCCCATCCCTCCACCATTACCACCACCCAGCTGCTGGTGCTTCTGCAGGCTCATCTCTCCTGAGGGAGGGGAGGGGTGTGCCAGTGGGGAGCCAGGGTTGGGTAGCCTGTCCCTCACATGTGCGGGTAGGTCTGGGAGAGGGATGGGGCTTGGGGAGGGGGTAAGGTGGTGGATGAGGGAGGGGGAGGATGGGCCAGGATGGGGGGGGGACAGGGCTCCAGAGGGCCCGTCTGTGTTTAAGACATGGTGGCTTCTCCTGATCAACCTCGTGGTCACATCTAATAGCCGGATTTTGGCGGAGGGGTGGGGGTCGCCTGCTGTGAAACTGATGCAACAGAACCTGAAGAGAGTGAGAGAAGTGTGGAAAAAGGCAAGAAGAGGGAGAGAGAGAGAAGAAAGGAAAGAGATGTTAATGTAAGTTATAAATTTCAATAATTCAGTCACAGTGACAATAAAATGAAACAGAAATGCGACCATTTTTCAGTCAGACACATGGACATTCACCAAAGCAATAATTCAAAGTGTAAGAACTGAAAAACAAAGTCAAGTGGACACTGGGAGCTTTATTTTTCTTTTCATCAAAGTTAACCTGAGACAATCAATCAAAGAACATGGTATCACCTTCTCTAAACAGGAGGGATGAGTTGTGTATGTTTTTCAGCTGCAGGCAGCAAATAGGTACACCATTCTATCAAGAACATTTTATGCATGAGTTAGTAATGGCCTATTACATGTGAAGTTGCAAGTGCGTGTCCAAAAAACCCCACAAATATATCAAGAACACTGGCTTAAGCATGTTCTCTCCACATGGCTTCCTACACGATCAATCACAGTGAGAACTACTTCAATTGAAATCTTTTTTCCCTCTAAACAGAGAACATCTGTAAATTGTAGTTACAGAAAATAACTTGGGTTACACGCTCTCCTTCTAAACTGCATGAGTCTCTGCATGCACATCGGTCACACGCCACACCACAAGTAAATTCTCAACCTGAGGGAAACACTGAATCCTGACCTAACATCTTTGGCGGCGATGGCCTCATCTGCCCCTGAGCCTGGGCCAAAGCCAGAGTCAACGACATTAAAAAAGGCCAAATATATGCCTTACACAAAGGATGGCTTGTCTAATTTCTGTGGCTCAGATATGATAAAATGGCCAATTATGCACTGTATTAATTTGAAGAGTGCTTGCAAAACACTGTACCTCTATTCCTGTTCATAATCATGTGTATGGTAACTGACTGTCTGGAGCAATTATGTAATTGAATTTAGAATATTTGTTGACAGCCTTATCAGTTGCCGAGATGAGAGAAGAAAGAGTCAACAACCTTGAACAGTATTGACGCAGAGACCCAGCACTCTGATCTGACTCTAAGATCAACAGTCACAAGGCCGGGGCCCAGAGTGTCCTCTGCTGATAATGGCAAAAGATAAAGCACGGCAGAGTAGAGCAATGGTTTGCCTTGGTAAACTAGTTTCTGATTTACCAACTATTCAGGCAGCCTCTATGTAGATCAGAATTGCAAAGATAGATGAAGTGAATCACATTAAGCTGAACAGACATAAATGGCATTTATCCAACTTTAATAACAGTCTAGACATTTTTACTTAGATCTGCGGTAACAGCTAGATGGTTTAAAATGTTTAATGTAAAGGGAACTGATCTTTAAAACTATAGTCATTATGTTTGGCTGCAGCTAAAAATAAAATATATTGTGATCCATTTTACAATCCTCCGAAACACTATTACAGAGTCTTAAGCGTGTTTGTAATGTTTTAATTCATATGGTTTGGCGGTGAAATGTTACCCAGCACAAAGAAACATATGACCAAACTCTTATTCGATTTACACTAATCTCTTGCATCTGCGTTTCTAGGGTAGATCAATGATCACTTCAATTTCCTGTATGACAAAACATAATTCCCTTAATCTCTCCATGTCACAGGTGGGTGTGTGTTTGTGTCTGGTCTACTACAAAAAATGAGACCAATCTGATAAGGTGTTCTGTCCATGAGAATTTCACACATTTGGGAGAGTGCTGAGACAAACAAAGATCCAAGGAGGAGACAGAGAAAAACAGTATAAACTACACCTATACAGCACAGAGGCATTAAAAAAAGCCCAACCAACACAGATATTGGAATTAAGACTATAGGCACATTTAACATATCACACTTTTTTACTCAACTGCATCCCTGAGTGCTCTATGTGTGTTTATCTGAGTCTATAGCAATCAACCATGCTGTGAAACACACACAGTAATTGAGACACACACACACATAACTTCTTCTGAGAGACCTGCGTAGCATGTTCCAGTCACACACACTATAGGTACAGCTGCAGTAAGACAGTATCTCCACAAATTTGTCAATCTGCAGCACGGTACCAAAAGATCAAAAGCGGTACACAGCACTGAGCACAGCAGCTCTACAGCTGAAACCAAACCACTGACAAGATAAGCACACACGTCTCTGCTTTTCTGAAACACATGCTGCTTCTTCTCCCTCTAACAACCTACCCCCCTCTCTCTTTCCTTCTCTCTCTCACATAAACATACAGACATACCCCTTGCTTTGAGCCAAGACTGAAACAGGAAACTCTGATGTGGTGGGTAGGGTTGGCCTTAGTATCTCCTGCACATATGGGAGGAGGCATGGGACTCCGAAATGTCATCTCTTACACTCGGACACACTTGACTCTATGTTTCACGCCTCCGAACACTTCTTATTCTCCCACAAATTTTATACTTAAGTGTGTTCCTGAACATCTGGCATTATTGTTAATCTTTTCTCCCATCTTAACACTTTTAAGAAAAGCACGCAGTTACAGATAGTGGGCTGTAAAGAACAAACTAATAGAAAAGTCACAGTTTGTCGTAGTTGTTGACTTTGCTACAAAGCATTGCGATGCAAAAAAGAGACAGAAGCAGCAAAAGGGCACTACAGTGGGCAGGTAGAAACTCCTTGAGCTTTGTCCCTCAAGGCATTGCACGTTCATCCACAAGCACGGCTAACGTCCAATAGTGCTGCTGTTGAATGCATTGTACCGTTAAGAGAGATAAAGGGGGCAGAGTGTGTAGTTGTAGAGTGCGAAAGGCTAATAGATTTCATTCAACCATGAAAAGATGATTGAAGGGCAGGTGCTTTATTCTGACCTTGACCCTAACTTTGTCTGTCACAAGGCTACCACTACGCCTAAATCAGCCAAAGAGCAACTGTCCGGGCTTATTGCTGCTGAGGGGAAAGCTGTGTGTGCAATGAGAGGACTGATGATGCAGGTAGACTCGGCCATCTGTCTCATCTGAAGGCCCTGGCTAAGTCACAAAATGAAACACCTATATCAGCTCATTGGTTGTGGAGCTGTGGTCAGCAGTAAAGGCTTTTCTCATTCAACTTGCTGATTTAAGTACAATAACACAATCCAGGCTGCCCTGTGTGAGTGGAACTGAGTAACAGCACTCAGAGACACGGTAAGAGTGAGGGCAGAGGGGGTGGGATGGGGATCAAGGAAAAGACAGGAACAGAGGAAACAAGAAGAAGGAATGCAAAAAAATGACATGGAGAGACAATGGTGGAGGGAGAGGAAAATGGAAAAAAGCATGGAGCATGTGAAGAACTGTTAGCTCTCCTAATACAAAATCCTGCTCTATGATTTTCATACAGTTTTAGTACATTTTCCTTTAACATATTTAGTAACATCAGAGGAAGCAAGTTAGAAGGCTTCTACATAGAGTAGACTGACAGCGAATGATAAGATGTCAATGACTGTGTTTTTGAAAATTGCAGTCACATTGTGTAGTTGTGGTCACACTTAAACTGTACTGAACCCATACAGGAAAATTGATATGCGAGACAGAATTTAGGGCCACAAGAAAATTGATTAATTAGAAAGACTTATCTGTCATTAACAAGAACCAAAAGACCGACGGTACCATTGCAAAAATCAAAGAAACACAGCCTGCAAAGGTTGAAAGTCTCCTCAACAATACTGTTTAATCACTTAATCTAGGTTCAGTGCATGAACTACGACATATGAAGCTGAAAACAAAGTAAAGCCATCCCAACAACTAATAATTTTAAAAAAAGATTATTAGGATGATCAAATCTGCCATTTGAACATACATTCAGTATTCAAAAGGTGTAACTCACACACCCTCCTTCTCATACTGACACCACACCTCCTAAATATGAATAATGAGTTTGTTTACACTTTCAGGACTGATACTAATCATTAGAATCTAGGAGACTAATAACCAGATAGTGCATATATGAATGCACTTTATAGCATCTTTACTCTTGTGTCTAATAGAGCATATGCTGGCAGACAGGCTGAGATGCCAGCTGCTGCTAGACACACCACTACAATGACCGCACAGGCTGATTAGAAAAAAAAACCCTCTGTAATCTTGAGCCATTATCAACACAAAGCTTTTAACTGGAACAGGAATAAGACCTGGTTATGATACTAACAAATAATACCAAAAAATGAAGACTAGAGTACACAGTGACAATTTCTGTCTGCATAAGCATGTGCATATCAACATCCAACTGAGAGAGCAGACAGAAAGATGAGAGCTGGTAGTTGTACCAGAGCTTTCCTTGGGGACAGAGTTCATGAGGCATTCCAGAGAGAACACATCGAGTACTGACCGCAGCTGACCTACTGCAGCCTGGGAAGTACAACTCTCACTCAACACAGGCTGAGAATCATAGTACACTCAACTTTTAAACACAACAAAGATTTCCTGTAGCACAGATTCATGGTTTTCCCTTAGAATACATCTCTCTCTGGTCACCTACATGAATATGGAAAAAATATTCAGGTCAAGGTCATGGCGTGAAAAAGTAAGGGAACCCTTTGGCATTACCTGCATTTAGGTATAAATTTATTTTTAAATTATGGTCGGATCTTCGTCTCAGTTACAATTTCAACACAATTTAACTAATAACTCACAAGTCATTGTATTATATATGAACCCTTACTTTACTCAACAAGAGCTATTTGAGTCAGGAGTTAACAAACCAGAAGCCCAATCTATCAAACAAGATTGTGGGTTAGAGACACTTATTATTGAATTCGCTGACGTGAACTATGCCTTGCAAATAAGAGATTTCTTAAGCCTTAAAATTAAGAATTGCTGATTTGTGCAAAGCTCTGAAAGGTTACAAAGTACTCTTAAAGATTTAAGACTTAGACTTACGATACTCCATAGTCCACAGTTTGAAAAAAAAGTCTATAAATAAAGATGGTTTAGGTCTGTGGCTGCTTTCCCAAAAGACAGCTCCAAGCTAAGATGACTATAAAGGCACAACGCAGGATGCTTAATGAGGTAGAAAAAAAGAATCCAAGAGTAACAGCAGCAGGCTTAAAGGAATCACTGGATCTGGTTAATATTCATGACTCTACCATACACGAATGATGGTGTGGCTGCATAGAGCATGAAGGAAGCTATGGTCTATGCAGCCCTGAGGTTTGCCAGAGAGCACCTTAATAATCCACAATACCACTGGAAAAATGTTTTGTGGATCGATGAAACTAGTTTATTATAACGGAGAAACACACAGCACTATGTATGGCGTATATGGACTGCATGACAACATGACAACATCATCCCAGTGGCTAAGTACAGAGGAGGGAGCATCATGATTTGGAGCTACCTCTGCCCTGTACAGCTTTCCATCATCGAGGGGCAAATGAATTATCTAGGTATACTGCAGGAAAATATCAGGGTTATCTGCCAGCTGAAGCTCAGCAGAATTAGCAGCAGGATGATAACCCTAAATATCAAAGTAAACCTACTACAGAATCATTTCAGACAAAGGAAATCCATCTTTTGGAATGAACCATAAGGAAGAATGGTCTAAAAAGTGCTCATGAATGTTGTGCAAGTCTCACAGCTGCAGCTATTGGTTGCACTCATCTGAAGTTAGGTGCCAAAGGAGGTTTAACCAATTATTACGTCCAAGAGTTCATTTACTTTTCCATCAGAACTGTCAATGTTTAATGGTTTGAAGACAAAAGATTATAATTGTTTCTATGTTATTAGTTTACAGTATATTTGGAAAATATTCAGACCTACTCACTTTTTCACATTTTGTTATGTTGCTGCTTTGTGATGAAATTTTTTAAAAGCATTTTTTGCCTCATCAATCTATAATTAATACCATATAATGACAAATCTTAAACAGAATTTTAGATTTTTTTTCAAATTCATTAAAAAGGAGAAACTGAAATATCACAATGACATCTGTGCTCAGACCCTTAACTACAACACATCTGAAATTTAGTTTAGCTGCTTCCCATTTCTCTGTATCGTTTTTCTACATCTTGAATGGAGTCTGCCTGAGGTAAATTCAACTAACTGAACATGATTTGGAAAGGCACACACACCTATCTATATAAAGTCTGACAATGCATATCAGAGGAAAAACCAAGCCATGAAGTCAAATTCTCGACCTTTTCTGGCCACCCGGTCAAACTGAGCAATCGGGCTGACAGCCTTTGTGGGTGGCCAAGAGCCCAATGGTCACTCTGGCTAAGCTCCAGAGATCCTGTGTAGATATGGGACAAACTTTCAAAAGAACACCCATCACTGCAGCACTCCACCGATCTGGGCTTAATGGCAGAGTGGCCAGATAGAAGCATCTCACACACGACACACGACAGCCTTCTTGCAGTTCGCAAAAAAGCACCTAAAGGCCTCTCAAACTGTGAGAAACAAGATTTGCTGGTCTAATGAAACCTAGATTGAACTGTCTGGCCTCAATTTCAAGCATCGTATCTGGGGAAACTAGATGCTTAGAACTGGTTGGCCCTCTGGAAGTTTCTCCAATCTCCACACAATATCACCGGAACTCAGCCTGAGTGACCATCAGGTACTTGGTCACCTCTCTAACAAAGGCCGTCTGCCTGATTGCTCAGTTTGGCCAGGCTGCCAGCTCTTGAAGGAGTCCTAGCTGTTACACACATCTTCCATTTAAGAATTATGGAGACCACTGTGCTCTTGGGAACCTTCAATGCAGCACACATTTTTTGTAACCTTCCCTAGATCTGTGCCTTGACACAATCCTGTCTGACCTCTGCAGGCAGTTCCTTTGACGTCTTGGCTTGGTTTTTGCTCTGACATGCATTCTCAGCTGTAAATAGTTTTGCAAACACTTCTAAAAAAGGTTTTGATTTGTCATTATGTCGTAGTGATTAAAGACCGATGAGGGAAATGTTTTTTTAATTATCATTTCAGCATAAGACTGCAATCCTACAAAACATGAAAAAAGTGAAGGGGTCAAAAAAGAACAGCAATCAAATATTAGCAGACACCTTCAAGCCACTGAGAGTAAGTTGACTGGGAAGCATCACCGGCTGTTTGACAGTAACCTTCATACAAGAATGGCATCTCCTTGGCAGTGGAGGGTCATAGAACGTATAAAAATGATTACATTTCTAACAATTACAGGTTTCACTTTACTCTGCCAATGACAGTCCTGCTCTATGTTTGTGTTGCTCTTACGTTGCATTTGATCACACAAGTTCTTACAAGAGCCCAAGTCCCCAGAATCTTCACTCTGATATTGTTTAGTATAAACACCAAGAGTGTGGTCATGCGACTTGACCAAATCGTCTGGTGTGTGCTCTAAAAATCTGTTAAATCTGCCTACCTCCCACGTTTTTAAAATTAATTAAGATTTGAGAATCCTTTAGTGTGCACCAAGCCTTAGTCTAAAACTCTGAACGCTTACTTTGTCTAAAGGGTAAAACAGCAATTATTCAACTTGCTCTCTCAGCCTTTCCTTTGTACTGACTCTCAAGTTGTAAAGTCTACAGTAATACTGAGAGCAACTGCTTCCATGTTTGGAAGAAAATCACAAAATCACATTTTTAGTTCTACACCAACATTTATGCGTATGATTTTGACTGAGGATCATGTCATCCTAAAGCTCCTTAGGGTTGATCATCTTCAGTTTTTAATATGTTATGCTAGTAGTTTTCTAATAAAGTAGTTTATACATACTTTGAGTGATAAACATAAACATAATTTGACATTCTTAAGATGGGCATGCATTTACTCGAGGAACAACACTACTACAGCAGGTTTAAGAGTTAATTTGAGAGTTGTTTGACTTCTGTACAAAGAAAAAAAAAATATATATTTCAACAACCCCTGCAAAAGAGTGAAGTGGTCCACTCAACGTGAAAAGAACATCTTACATAATCTCTTTCTAACACAGACTTATACCTACAAATAAAACAAACAACTAATCAATCAATCAGTAAAAGAGCCTTCTAAAATTCCCACTGTCTTATCATGTAAGGTTGTTTAAACTACAGTTATAGCAGAGCAACTCAGTTGGAAACACAGATATGATGGTTGGAAAGCTCACCAGTGACATCCGACTGTTAAAAAAATCCATAATGTTTTCACCAGCCCTGTCAGTCTAGTTACCGTCCCTCTCTGAGCGTGTGTCATTCAGGGGTGTACATGAGAGCATGCTGCTTGTGTGCTCTAGGATTCAGCTCACTGGCCAATCACATTACTGAAACCCCACCTAAGCCGCTGGGCCTAACATATTTTCTTGAGGAAATCCTACAACATGCCCAAGCCTTGTCTTTTTGTAGGCTAAGAAAGGTAGGAGCAGGAAAGGAGAGGACCAGCCTGGGTGACTCAGCAGCGCAGAAGAATGCCTATCATTCCACTCAGTTGATCATTAGATCTGGTATTCTACTTGGTCTAAAGTTAGCCAGCAGAGACTCACAAGTGAACTCTTTTTCTATAAGCAGTAAGGAGTGTGTGTGTGCAAAGTAAGATATGAGTGGGCCAAAGGAAATCACCCACAGGCTGAGAGGTCTATATAAGCTACTGTCTGACATGGTAGTCACGGCATTGCACAATGCAAAATTTGTTATCCTGTTTGACATAGTTGTAATACATACAGAAGGGTCATTATAAAATACAAGGATGTAGATGCACTCTATCTACACTCGGAGATAGAGATACGGCTAGGAACAAACAGACACAATAGATTCAAAGACAGACTGGTAGATGGATAGGTGTTCAGGCAGAGAGACAACAGTGATGACAGGCTGGGAAAGAGACAGACACGCAGAAAAATGTGAACAGTGAAACATGCAGCAGCTGAGCCAGTGTAGTCAGCCAGTCAATATCTCTCTAGCTGCATTCCCGGCCTGCCTATCTCCTGTGTAATGTTGCCTCTATGCACATTCCTGAGCTTCTATGGGGCTGGGGACAGTCACTGCATTGGTGAGACGGCATCATGAACAGACACAGAGAAATCTCCTGGTAGGCAAGCTGTGCAGCTATTGACTAATGTGGGATGAAAGTCAAACAGTGTCCCTTCCTTTTCACCAAAGTGTGGAGCAAGCTAAAAACTGGGGGTGTGGTCAATGGCAGTATTTAAATGACAGGTTTAACCTTGTGCTAGAGTGGCCAGCAGAGACATTCAAAACATATCCATGTTATTAACAGAATATCTCCCCCTGTTGCAGGAAGTAAAGATTACATATAATGTACAGTAATAAAAATAGGAAAAATGTAAAGCCAATAGGCAACAAATAATCAAAAACCTGGCCATGCATTGTGTTTAGATCCGAGCCTTCAAGATACAAGGGATTAAAAACTGTGCAAACAACAACCACAACAGTAGTGTTAACAGGGAAGGCATTGTTGAATGTACAAAGAGAGACAAGGCAGACCAACAGGGGAAGAAAAGGAAAAGTTTCCAACCCCAACAAAGCCTGTACAGTCTCCAGTCTCCAGCCCCCCCCCCCGACTTCCCCTCTTCCCTCCCTCACTTCACTCAAGAGGAGGAGGAAATGAAGTAAGCATCCTGGCATTTTTGCTCAGCTGAGAAAGCCAAGCGCTCCAGAGGAGGGTGTGAAACAGAATGGAATGAACTGGTTAACTGGGAGTATGTGATAAACACTACCAGTCAGAATTTTTAGAACACCCTTTTTTTCCCTGTTTTAATTGAAATTTAAACAGTTGAGGTCAAGTGAATAACCTTAAATGATACAAACATAAGCTGTAAACTGGCCAAAGAGAAAAAGTTTAGGCAATGGCAGTAAATTAAACCTTGAAAGTTAATGCAAACAATTCCCACGGGTGCCCTAACTTTCGTTGATTACTTACAAACCCACTGTCTGGCATTTCTGGGCTCAATATCGTCACAACTGTCAGCCAATGGCCTGGCCCTACTGCAGCCTAATAGGGTCATCAACCCCAATGCAGAACAGATAGATTTATTGGAAATTACTCATCAGAATGTTATAGGTATCATGGGAAAGAATTAGAGATCAGAGACCAATTAGAGATTGTCCAATCCTAACCATAAACATCTATATATAAGTCTTCCTAGAGGCCTTATGCCTCCTAAAATACTAATTTCACTGTTAATCCTCTTCCTCTCTAATTACTTCTTCCTAAATTGTCAATATTTTCTTCAAAAATTGTGCCATCTCTTAAGTAGAAGTCTTCATGGGTCCATCTGACCTGGTACCCAAGTCAGAATGGGTCTTGTTTTACAGCTGCAGATCTCAGGTCTGTGTGTCAATATGTTCCAAATGAACCCAAGCAAACACTTGATCATATGGTACATCATCAACAACTGAATTTCACGGTCACTTTACAGGTGCTCCTCATTCTGCAGTGTTTTTCCTACCATTATATGACTTAGAAGTAGCAGCACCTAAGCCAAACTAATAGGAAAAACTATGCTGCTCTGGAGAGAAATTCTCTTTTTGGCAGTTATATCTAGTTTTTCACTTTTTTATTTTGTATGGCACACAGTGTAATCACACTAAATTGTTATGGATTACTTCAGGGTATAGTACTTACCATATCAATGATCATATTTGTGTTGCCTTTGTTCTTGCTAATGTCGGAGTGTACTGTGAAAAAGACAAAATCCTGTGTCGTCTTTTTCTTTTTTAATACTGTCATGATAATGTCCCAATATTAGGTGAAAATGTTAACTCTGATAATACTGTGCTATAATACTACCCAGAGCTCACCACAAAACACAACCAAAGCCGCTTCTTTGTTTCCGTGTCTTGGAGTGGATGCTGACTTTTTGTGTGGGACCTATAATTATCATTTTCAAACAAATCTGATGGAATCAATATTACTCTTAACTTAATTAGGCAGGTGATTCTATCTGCAAGCAACTTCTGTCTGAATTAAGTACTCATCGTTGTTTTATAAATACTATTTCTAGAGATTTTTGCCACTGTTATCACTGCACACTGCATTAGTGCTGTACTAAAACAGAAAGCTTGACAAATGTAGCAACATATAAATGGGAGTGGGGCTTAGTGAATAGTCTGTTGCAATTGTAATAAGCAGCAAATGAAAGTTCATGAAGCAAACCATGTGCAGCAAGATATTAGGGCTGCCCCCTGAAAGTCAATGAGTCAATGCATCCGTCAAGAAGACCCAGAGTCGACTCACAAAACATCAATCTTCAGTCATTACACTTTTTTAACTGCTTCACAATATACACACAGAGGAATGTGGGAGCAACAGTGTGGCAGGCTGTAAACTTCAACAATCAAGTCTTGTCTTTTAATGACCGAACTACAAAACTAACCATGATGGAAGTAGGGATGGTAATGGAAACAGAGGGCAGAGTGACACCAGACAGTGTGAGGCAGGGCAACACGACCAGTATCTGTTGGCTGCTCCGATATTCTCAGCTCTGGTGTCAGGTGTTATGCCGATTTCTGCCTGCCAGCAGAGAACTGCATGCCCATCATGGGAAAGCACTCTCACGACTCTGTGGTATGCATTAAATTTGTGTCCTAAGTCAAGCATGATGTGATGGGTGTCTGGTCATCCAGAGTGTGTGCCATAATCAGTGACAGCACCCAAATATGTTGGCCAGACAACCACCACCTAACCTTGCAGCAGTGTTTACCATAGAGCCAGAGAGGGAGGTCACAGACAGGTCTAGACACACACACACACACACACACACACACACACACACACAGATCCCAGGCCAGGTTGCCATGCTGGGCTAATGACCTTTCTTTGTAAGAACACACAGGTCTGGAAAACATGCTGCTAGGCCTAGGAAGGTCTATCAAACCCTAACACTGATGGCTCTGGAGGGCTGCCTCTAGTACTCATAAAACATTATGTTGTTTCATCCAAATAATTGAATGTGTGTCTCCATTAAAAAATCTGTAGTGCTGAGCCATTAAGAACTACCAACAATCTATAACACATTTGTTTTCTAAATTATGAAATAGTATATTGTTTGTTGCTTAAGAAAACAGAATTAGTCTTTTTTCAAGCACTCCTAGAAAGCCAACCAAATAGCCATTTGTCCACCGCTTACATTGTAAACAAATACACACTAGGGAAGGGCAGAAAGATTGCAAAGTAAATGAGTGAGATGATAGCCAATTCAGAACACTGAGGAGGTAAATCAGTGGTTTGGCACTGTGTAAATTATTCACAGAGTCACCAAATAACTAATAACTGTTGATTGAAATATGCCAATGAAGAATCCCAATAAAGATGGGTAAAACATAGACTAAATAGTTAACACTGCTTGGTCCTGGAAACATTTTTGGAGACATTAAGCATTAAGGATAAGAATGTGCTACAAGATGGAGCTTTGCTACTGAAAGGTAGGGTTCAAATTTAAGAGCCTAGTTACTGTGCTATGCAACTTCTTTTTAACAATGCAGACAATCTTTTGGATGATATATTTGGCAGAGAAAACACAAATAAGCTGCTTAACTGTGGGCAATATTAGGTAGTCCAACTGTTGAGAACAAAAACAAAAAAACATTACTTTTAGATTACATTAGACCAAGTTTCATAATCAACACTTTACATTATAGGTAACAGTTTTACAGAACTTACAAACTTGTTACAACCACTTTAATCAACTGTTAATGTTTTCACTACTGAATTATTATTGTGATAACACTGTTAGCTTTAAGGCCCATGTGCCCCATATAAGTGTATTTAAGTGTAAGTGTATTTAAGAGGCCTAATATCCTAAAGACAGAAAAACTTTACATCTTTGACTTAATGACTGTGAAAGAAATGCACTATGGCATTCCTTGATGTTATTCCGACTAATTTCTTAACATTACCAAAAAGTATCTGGAGCTTTAGTCCCCACAATAAGGGAAATACAGAGTATGACAGCTTGTGGCTGCATAATCCTTCCCAATTTTTGATACAGCCTACTGCCTTGCTACCACCAGCAAACAACAGTGACAGGGCAACTGTAGTATGTCTCAAAACATATGAACCAGTCTTTCTCCAGCCAAAAATGATAAGCCAAGAACACCTACACAGACAGCTGGAGTAAGACATAATCTCTACTGTACATCACACATTTACAACAACAACACAGTTCGCAATGACTTATTAACTAACTTAGTATAGCCAATTTAAGACCAAACAGAGACTTACCAATTTCTTAACGTTTCACAAAAAAACATGAAATAAGAAATAGGGAGAGACAGTAAGCATCCAACTACACACCTGAAACATTTCTCAGATCTACCACTAAAAAATCTCCCTGTTTTACACTTAAGCTTACTATGTAATATACACAACGTTACAAAACTCTTTGAAATCACAACTTTTTCTCTTGCTGCTTGCTGTTTTTATCGTGTCATGGCAGTCATTAGAAACCAAGCCTTGCTAATCAAGTTGAACACACTGCTGAAGTGCTTGACGTTGGTTAAAGATAACTGAATGTCTTCTAATGCCTTCGAACTGAGGTCTAGCGAGACATATATAGATACGCATTTATTATGATTTAAAAAGTTATGATAACGCCAACCGTCATGTTTTGAACTAAAACTTGTCTTCGACTTCTCAGTAACGTTAGACTGATAGCTAGGTTAGCTACGTACTAAATAGTGTTTAATGCCACTTTACGTTACCTCACACTATCACTATCTTGTACACGTCCAAACAGAAAACACAACATATGACCTTAGCAAAATATAGTTAGTTATGCACCAGCATTAATGTTCAATGGGTCTCAGCTTGCCGTATTGAAGGTATCCAGAATACCAGCCAGCTAACTACCAAACACAGCGAGCGTTAGCAACTGGCTAGCAAGGTTAGCTAGAAACGATGAGAACGTACCGTCTGTTGCTAGTGACACTTGTTCCGGAGACAGAAACAATGAAGAAAGGAATCGTTCTGTTTTCCAAAAACGATTTTTAACTTAAACGATTCGTTGTCCCGCTGTAGTGCCACGATTTACGTCCCCACTGCTACAAGCACTTATTTTCCTGTCTTTAGGTCCCACCTATCCGTTCCGTTTTCGAGCTCACTCTGTTGTTCACTGTTCTCGTTCTAGCTCAGAAATTCAAATCGCATCGCGAGATTTGAACAATAATTCCATAGGCCTAATGGCCCCTGCCTGATATGTCACTTTAGAACAGAACATACATATAGAGAGAGGGTGAGCTTCATTTAAGCTACTGTTGGTGGATTTCCTGCGGTTTCTGCTTCAGTCCTGCATCACGTTTGTCTTTTCAGGTGCTCCATGTTAACCGCTGTGGTCTCCATCATTCACTGTGAATGCAGCTCTGCCCCTTGCTCCAGGGTTTGAACCTGTTGTTTCCAAATCAAGATGTTTCCAAATCACATTTCAATGTCTTGGTGTAAATATTACACACTTCATGTAGACGGGATTAATTCTTAATGAGTAAATACATAGTAGGTGTAGTTTACCACATAGAGCACAATATTTAAAAAATAATTAAAAGCTTTTGAGTTGGTCTTCAGTATTGCTGAGTTATATCACTGGTTATCAACAAGTGTGTCACAGTCAAACATTTAAGCACTGAGTTTTAATTAATTAATTATTATTATTATTCATTTTTTGATAGCTATACTTATTTTTACTCACTAGTGTATAAGAACTTAGAGTAATGTGATGGAATTTATAATTTCCTTTGATGATTATTTTAAGGAGACTTAGGTTTTTCGCCTTCCTAACATAAATCAGTTAAATTTAGTCAGATGTGGTCTTAACAACATTAGGAATCATCAAGCTGTCACACCACACAATGAAATTAAGTGGCGCAGACCAACACGGAAGTACTGAAACCTGTCTTCTTTGATGTGGAAAAAGCATTTGACATGCTCTGGAAAGAGGGACTATTTATTAAGTTAAAGTCATTGAGAATTGGCAGTACAGCATATAACTGGGTTCTGGACTTTTTATTTGACAGGAAAATAAAAGTGAGAGTAGGTGCATTTATGGTGGAAAATGGAACTCCATAAGGTAGTGAATGCAGTCTATTATAATAGTATTATTAATAGTATTAATAATATTTAACATAATGGTCAATGACATCCTCTCTCAGGTTGAACAAAGAATAGGAAATCTTTGTATGCAAATGACAGGGCTTTGTGGATATGGAAAATGCCTTTAAGGGTCAGAGGGGTGAAGGTAATGATGGTATACAGGATTAATCTCCACAGACAATGTGATTAACATCCTGCAAAAAGTGTTTAAACAGACTACTGGGAACATAAAGACACAGATGTCATAAGTTCTGTGTGGATAGATGATGCAAAGAGAGAAAACCCTGGATTACACCAATTTACACAGTCCCCCAATTTCAGTTTCTTCCACTCCTCCCTGGTTATTCTCCTTGCCAAACACTGACCTCAACAAACATCAGGAATTAAGGGGCAAGTCAGAGTGACCCCCAGTGTGGTGCATAGTCCAGAACTATTTGGATAAGAATTTTTCAGTCTCAGTATTTATATTCACAGATGGCTCTAAAGATCCTGATACACGGTGTGCGGGACCAGCAGTATTTCTCAGTCACATATTAAGAAAAGGGGTAACAGACCATTTGTAGGTATACAGCAGAACTGCTGGTAACATTATTGGAGGGCAGGAAATGAAGGGAAGAAAATATCATGACCGCTCTGAGAATAGATCATACAGGACTCAACCATTCATTATATAAAATAATAATTAATATTAATAATTTATATATATATATATATATATATATATATATATATATATATAT
>BRZM01002436.1:0-35046 GCA_033238685.1 Lates japonicus | reverse complement strand
CAAACTCATAAAAAGGACAATAACACAGTGGAGGCCTCTCTGTCGGACACCAAGCCTCAGGGAACCCTACCTAAATTATCAGAAAAACCTAACTTGACACAAAAACCATCTAATTTGATTGATGGCAGATTTGGTTTTGTAGACTATAACTTTTTAACTGAGGAAGAGCCACAATGGAGGCTGAATGCCAGCGAACTAACCAGCCAGAGAGGGAAACAACAATAGCCAAGCTGGAGAGGAGAAGACTGGCAAGAGTTGCTGGGGTCAAGTTAAGAGAGCCTCCATTGAAGCAGGGACCCATTGTGACAATAGTGTTGTGACAATGCTTATTTGGACCCAACCCCCAGTAACCTCTGTAAAAACTCCCATCAGCCACCATGCACCCAAGGGCACCATCTGCCCCTTCTTATGCATCCCCCCACCCCTCCCGTCTCTTCTCACCCTTTCAGATCCCTCTCTGAGGTGACTTTCCCATGCCACCGGATCACTCTATGTCACCCTTGTCCCCTCTCCTCCATGACCTTGATGCCGCTCCCAGTCTTTTTTGGTGTTAATGTTCTCATATGCAAAGAGCCTTGAACCCTCACATCAGCCGCTTTCCTTCCCAGCTGTTAGCAGTAACAATTGTACTTGCACTTGAACCTGCACAATGCCTTATCAGTGTCACTATGGAGTCTTGCATCTGTTCAGCCTTTTCCTCCACACAAACAGCATTTCTTATTGTCCAGGCACCTGAACTTGACTTCAGTTGTTTTGTGTATTTCTGTTCCCAGTGAAGCCTGAAGGCCTGGTCATGCTATTTGCTAATGTGTTGAAAGTTATTGTCAGTGTGTTGAGAGCATACATTTATATTCTCACTGATTTCTTTTTTTATTATTAACAAAATACAAACACATTTTTTCACTTAGCTCAAATGGTAACCAGCAATGTGGAGGTCATAAAACCAAGTTAAACCAAAACTATCTGCATGGATAGAAACCTTTTGCCACCAGAGCGAGAAAAGTGAGAAAATATGAATGTTGGTTCAGCCCACCCTTTAACAATTTCACTACTCCCCACCTTGTCTTACATCAGTACATGCACAGAAAGCAAATCAGTGGGAACATGGAGAAAATCTCCCTCACACTAGTTACATTCAGAATAAAAGGTTTCTAGCAAATGCAAAATGGTATGGACCAAGATATCAGGGCATTGCGCATTCACACCACAAAGGTAGCAATTCTGGCATTACAACATTCATTTATAATTCCTCTGGATATGAGCAGGTTGATTGTTCTTTGGTAACAAGATAGCTGATGAAAAGGCTTTGAGGTTTTATAACAACCCATCAAACTATAAATTGTCACTTAGAATACATCCATGGAGTGTACCCACAGCCTTAACATACAGCAGAGCTGTACCCTGTCCTCGTGATCTGTTGTTGGCTATACTGATGTCACTGTGTCACATCCAGAAATGAGCATCTGCCCTCTTTTTAATGAGAGATCTCCCCCCAGCAGATGCAGCCAGCAGAAAAGATTGTGGGTCTACTGGTCAGCTGTGTCTGGACAGGCTGATAGAGCCCTGCAACCCCTGAGCCTCCCATCCCTCAGGCCTGGTAATGAAATTCAGGGCTCCCACGGGGAAACTTGCATTGCATTTTGTGGCTACGGTTATTGAACACATGCTATTGCTAACTGTGAGGCATAAAAGGCCAGTGTTGACACACTGTTTACATAACAGGCACAATATTGAGATTACATTGCAAGATGACTTATACAGTTACTCATACAGCATATATTATTTTTTTGTTTTGATATTATTTCAGAAGTTCCAGGTCTCAACTGTAACCAAGTACCAAAGTAAACACAGCTCAACATGAGCTAATATAAGCTAACATAAGGTAATATAAGGCATATGATGCAATGGCAGATAATGGGATGGAAGGCAGTTGAAGGTAACATAACTGTCACTCATTTATACATTCTCATTCAGGAAAAAGGAAATGGTTAGTCCTGCTGCAGCATTTGATTGAAGTAAAAATCTAAATGTTTATTTCTCAATAGGCTCTTTATTGGCCATCCACTGGGTTGTATCACCCTATGCTATCCTGGGAACCCTGTTACTAGAGAGCTGTAGTTTGATCTGAGTTACCAGTGTATTGGAGACCTCAGTAATCTCATGCAATCCAATACAACAGTCCAGCAATCATTTTGATCATGCAAGTTGTATCATGGAGCAGTTAATTCAGCCTTTTGTCAACAAAAACTGCGTAGTATCTTCATCTTTGTGTAGGTAGGCTTCATTGAAAGAAGGTTGTATTAGATTGTACTGGTGCACCAAATAAGGTGCATGTCAATAACAGATTTTTTATTTGAGGGATTTGAGCCTTGACACATTGGCATCATCATGGGATTAATGCCTTTGTTTCTAGATTGGAACCTGAGTGAGACTCTCTTGATCAGGATTTATAATGGATGATAACAGAGTGTCAACACTAAGCAGTGTTAGACAAAAAAATAAAGTAAAATGTTCTCTATACAAGTTCCAACCAGCTGAACCTGCATGGGGTGTGATTAAGTGCATAGCATTAGAGATTGGACCGTTTTCAATATAAGGGTAGGACTATAATGAGATTTTTTGAAAGGAGGGGGTTGTCTCGAGAAACCCCCACAGTAGCACCATGTGCTTGTAACCCCGAACCCCTCAGAGGTCATGGAGAGTCAGAGATGAGGAGGATGGATGTGTAAATGAAGGTGGGGGGCAGCTTGTGTCCAGCCAGATCTACTCTCCCAGCCCTCCACTGCTATTGTTTAGCGAGACTGATGCCCCTGAACTTCACAGATTTCTGTCCAGCCCCCCACAAAAGGGACAGAGAAAGAGAGGGGGGATCTGATCACCATATACATATCTTTTCATCAATATCTTTCCTTTCCTCTCTCCCATTAATGCTTTAAAAGCAGCTTTGGAGAGATGCATGGATTTGAGCCAAGAATGTCAGCTAGAAAGATATTCTCTGAGTAACATTAATGCTAGGGCTGAGAATAGTGTTTTAGAGGCAGAAGATTTAATAGTTAGGGTTGGAGATTCATATGTTATGGATTCACTGCACATATCTATAGACATACCCTCAGAGCAAATGTTTGATCATTGATTTAAATATTAACAAATCAGAGCACATCAATTACCAACCCCTATTAATCTTCTGACTCTATCAGCTTTCTGTACTTCACAGTTTTTGAAACTCTATGCCTCAGACACATCAGTCTGATCCACTGGCAAAAATATACTGAGGCTTGTTACCCAGCCCTACTCAATATGTTCTCACAAATCGTAATTACATGTTGTAAATATCCTGAATGTTAAACAAGTTTCTATCATGTGATACAAAATACACAATATGTGATACAAAAATCACTCAATCAGTTTTATTTTTTGATAAAAATACAATGACGTTAAGGTCAAATTTAGTGTGGGATAAGGCTTGGTCTCCCTGACCTACTGATAACATGCTGACTATCATCAGCATAAACTGATATTGGCCCTATGGGTCCCAGGGCCCAGAACATCCCATTTGCGTTTGGGGGTTGATTTCTAATGGTCAGTGCAGATTTAAAAAGCCTGACCAAAAAGTGGGTCCCCACCAGCAATGTGGATCAATAAGCAATAATCTCTAATGTGATGGAGAGGGGGCTTCTTTGTTTGTCTGGCAGTTTTAATCAGTGAGGTACCATCTCACAGAGTGGGAGCAGCAACTCTCATTAAGGCTCCTAAATAAGAGTTGCTTCCTGTCAGGACACTGAGTCCTCACAAGGCACAAGCTAATAAGACACTCAGAGTGGAGAGGTGAGTCACCAGGTGATGCAGTAAATCTGACTCGTCACTGTGTAACAGAGCTGCTACTGTAAGATCAGTGGAAGTACTACTAGATAACTGAGACTGTCATCTAATGGGATAAAAATACAAGCAGAGGAAGACAACTGTGAGCTATAGACTCCTATGCTATTGCTTTATATTATATAGGACCACTGAATTTACCAGTCGGCAATACTTACAGATCATGTGAAGAAGTTAACACAGTTAAACTGATATAATACTATTTTTATTCTGTAACAACTGGTGCAGCTCCAGGAATGACAAAACATCCATTATAATGAGTATCCTATTGACCTGTGTGCAATATTATTTATATATATATATATATATATATATATATATATATATATATATATGTAGAGAGAGAGAGAGAGAGAGAGAGAGAGAGAGAGAGAGAGAGAGAGAGAGATACTGAGATATTAAAGAACATTTTTTTCTCAATTTTTAGTGCCTACATTTTCTTACATTTCTTTGCTATTTTCCTGCTTTAATTCTTTTTTATTATTTCTTAATTTATTGAGTTTTTGATGATTGCTGTGTCACAGCATCTTATCCTTTGATTTTCTGCTAATAAAATTTGTCATCTGGAGATGATGCTTTTATTTTTTCCTCTTCCACCTTTATTATTTTTGCTAGGACATTGAGCTTTTATTTAAAAGTGAGTGCGTCTCCCAAAACTTCCAGATGAACTTGTGACTACATATGGCTATAGGAAATGATGAAAGTTTGACAGTCATAACTCCAACATTGAGACTGATACTACTCGTTATAGACCTGAAATCAGTTGCTCTTCATGTGTTACTAGATTTAATCCATTTAAGAAGAAGTTCACAGTTTTTCAAGTCTGCCACTTTGGCTTGCTGTAGTCCTTCCTCCTGGACACAGAATTCTTTCTAATGCACTTCTGATGTAAGAAATGAGGGACAAAATTTTAATGGCCAGAGTGATCACAAGGAATCATTGCAGCAGGCAAAAACCGTTTCCATTTTTCTACAGGTATCTGACTATTGTTGTAAGAAAGACTTAAAAAACTGTGAACCCATCCTTTAACATGTCAACTGAGTGACTACAGAGTATCTGTTTTCAGTCAAACATCACCAAAAACTGTGAAACCTTTCCTGGTGCCATATTCAAGAAAAGTCATCTGGGCATCATTCTCACCAGCAGCACTGTGTTTCACAGTTATACACTATCCACTGAGGGACGAAAGTGTTCCCCTCTGAAAAATCCAGCTCATGATGGATGGTAGTCTTTGATTCTCTTAGTGCTGTTTGATGGTCAAACATCTGATGGTGATAGTGGTCATAGACTGATATTATGCTGGTCAGTTTATTTAGCACATCTGTGGTTGAATGGTTGTTACTCAGCCTGTTCTGCTGTCAACCACTTAGTGGCATCAAACATATAGCTGTGACATAAATGAGTTCTAAGTTTCTACTTAGAAACTTGACAGCAACTTAGTTGGTAAATGTTTTTAAGGTTTTGTGTGCTTGTTAATGCCTTGTGTATTCAGGTTAATGATGTGTGAGGGCCCTCGCAAAAAGTCTCATCACTATCATAATTGTACCTCTACATGGCTCAAATCCTGTTAGCATGAGCCAAAACTCTCCACAGATTGAGACATTGAACCTATTTTTGTTCACTGCAGGAAACACCAGTGACCACAGGCCCTTTGTGTCCCTGCAGTGAATTAAACTACGGGGTCTTTCTGCTGGCCTACTCCATCATGGACACAGAGGGTGCATGAGACTGGCTGAGGAACCCTGAGGGAGGGGTTGGGGGTTGCTGGGGACACGGTCATGGGCAGCTGTCGGGGGATTACCTTATACACACATATCTTTAATAAGGTCTCAATCTAAGCGCAGACTGGGGGCAAGTGTTATGGAGATGAGGGTGTGAGGGCCAGGTCACTAAAATTGAGGGGCATGGGGGCCGGTGGGCTGCTTGTCACGGTCCTGCCCCTCCACAGACTGTTCTGACCAGGACTCAGAGGCCCTACCCCTCCTAAAGGTCAGTCACTGACTCACAACCCCTTATGGTTGGACCTAAGCTTAGAACCTCCCACACGATTACTGCACTGTTCCCATTCTCATACAAAGCTGTTGTGTTGTCTCTCAATAAAATATTTTGTTGCCATCTACAACTTTTGTTGGTTTATTTTTCTTATTATGCAATGATCATGCCTGAATATAAACTGATACATTAAGATAACGTGATCTTCAGGTTTCTTTTTAGTGTTTAAAATATTGATATTTTCCAAACACAACTCAAAATATAATATACCAAAAATAATCAGTGCCAACACTTGTCAAGGAGGAACGAATAAAAATGAAATCTTAACTCAAAGGCCCACTTACTAGCTTTTCTGGGTTTTCAGCTGCACTCTTCCTCTCCCTCC
Organism: Lates japonicus; assembly: GCA_033238685.1. Classification (NCBI taxonomy): domain Eukaryota; kingdom Metazoa; phylum Chordata; class Actinopteri; family Centropomidae; genus Lates; species Lates japonicus. Next base: position 28,793 of record BRZM01002436.1, on the reverse strand, counting down.
AGAGGATGAGTTGCTGGTTAAAATCTCCGGGAAAGGCAGTGCATGGACTTATATCAAAAATTCAAGTAGCTATTTTTTAACATTCTTCCCGTCTCCATCCCACCCAAATAAGTAATAAATTTCAATCACCCTCTGCTTTCATTGTTTGTCGAAAGAAAATGACACGGTTACCAGTGAATTAGCATAATCCTTTCCAGGCTGAAATGAGTTATTCAGTATTTTCACTCTAAAACTTTCATATGTACTAAGAGCGTGTTTGCATTTCATGCACATTGTACATTTTGATTTGAGCATCCAGAAATCACAAGAAATAGCAGTCTAATGATAAATTCTTATCAGAAGGTCCATGGTGTTTCTGAGCTTGCCTTCCTTCAAGAGCCTGAATTTGACTGAAGCTCAGGAAGATATAATAGATGTTGTGCTAGGGTACATTGGATTGTAAATGATTTTATCAGATCCTGGGTTCTTGTGGAATGTGATACTGGTTACGTGGTTATGAACTATACAGATATTTAGAATCACTTTGAGTCTGCATATTGGCGGACATTCGTGCAGGGGATCAGTGACAATCAATACATATCCATAGATATTGACAGAGCTTGCATTCATCTGGACTGAGTGGAACTGATTGTTCATTCTTTGTTGGTAATACCTGGGTTAAACAAATGAGACGACAGAACCACTGTCTCTCCAGTTCTACAACAAGTTAAGCACATCTTAACATGCAGTGACAATACACAGATGCTGATAGGAAAACAGATTTGATTAAACTTGCTGACAGGTTTTACAGGAACAATTGGATCTTCAGTAAAGAAAGCTCTTATGATGATGATAATGGATTTCAGTTTATAAACTGGATGATTAATAACAGGTGCCAAGATCTGTTTCCAGTTTAGTCAAAGTCAACAGCAACAGAACAATAGGAGCTCAGCAGCATCCTCTGCTCTCTGGACTTGGTAACCCCCAGTTCTCTCCCTTAACTCTCACAGCTAGACCAAGCTTCAGTACAGAAGAGAAAAGCTGGATTGTACTTACTCAAACAGTAGAGAAGCTGCCAGGCAGATGAGAAAAGATTACTTGGTTTCATTTTGGTTTTCTTCATTTCACTTCTCCACGACTTTAAGCTTCTTCTTTCCTCAGAGCACTCAAATATCAAACAGACAAAAGGTAATCCAAATGGAAATATGTTCTGGATCCTCCTTCTATGTATCTTCTTTGGTAGTAAAGCTAAAATTTGTATTGTTTTTATTAAAGCATTGCCTATTCTTTAGATTCGGTCAGTTTGGCCCTCGGTGAGCTGCTGGTCATGTCAAGCCCCCAATCTGAGAATGGGTAGGATGACACCTCAGCTCGGACAGGGCTCATTAGTTGTTTAGTCATTGTTGTCAGTGAATGGACACTGGTACAGCGGCTTTCTTCGACACCCTGGCAGTTGGTCTCCTGAACCAATCACAGCCTCATGGTGTTGGAGGTGGTAGCTCAGCCTGGGAGAGTGATTGATATTCATTTAAACAGAGGGCTGTTGGCGGCTGCTCTGGCCTGCCCTGCTCACTGCCTGATGGACCAGCTGTGGCCTGGAGCTGGACTTAATGCTCCCATCCGGGCTGGGGCATGATCAGATTCTATTAAAAATGAAATACATAACCTCTTTTCAGGTGTATTATCAACCTAATAACATTCTGAATTCTAATTCTTTTCATTAAAGACACTCGAACAGTTTGGCGGGGAAAGTGCAGACTCAAAGTTTTGGACAGGAATGCATTTTCATTGTTTAGCTTTACTCCAGAAAAATCACTATCAGGTTTAGCTGTGTATTAGCTATGGGTATTTGTGTCACATCAGCTGAGACAGCGGGGACTTTATATACCAGATCAACATCATCAAGTCATGAGGATGATCCTGCACCTCAACATTTAGTAGTGGTTGTGTGCCCTTTAACTAGTAAGGTGGAAAGTTAGGGTGCAAATTAAAATTAGTGGATGGATGTGTAGTACATCTGACTTTTAATGTAGGAGATTAGTGTTTGTGTCTTGTTACATTGCAGTTAATGTATGCCTTTATCAACTGCTTATCCACAATCTTCGTGCTCTAACCGGGTGTTTTTAGTTGATTAATACTACTATAGTGTATTTATATACACCCCAATCCTTCTCAACTTATTAATCACTGTGGCTTGTCAGTGAATCCGGGGTTTTGCAGAACTGGCGGCAGTCTGGTGATGGGCTGAGTCACCTCGAGACAATGATCTACACTTGATACATAAAATTCATTTAGCAGGTCATTTAGTCCCTGCAATGGACAATCATCCCAAACAACTCAGCACTTTGGGTTCTCTATCAAGGACACTGCTGCATGTAAACAGTGGGGTTTTGACCACCAACCTTATGGTTGTGTAACCTATTCTGTCTCCTAAGCTAAACATGTGTGCTTCCTGAAGCTTCTTTGACAAATAGACTGAAAACAAAATTGCCTGGAAACAAACAAAAAGTCCCTTTGACTGCAGCACAACACACTGCATTTCCCAAAAGCAACCGCCATTTTGTAAATCCACTGTAATCTCCAACAGGTGTGTGTGTGTTGGCGATGGTATGCATGTGTGTGTCTTGGCGTGCACTATGGATGTGCAGTCAAATGCTTAAGAAATAGCTACGCGGCGGTGTGTGTCCGTCGAACTCTCCCAAAGTCATTTCTGCCTAGTTAGACATTAAGCAAAAATGGAAAAGCATCACGCATTGCAGGTGTGCTGTGCTGGATCTATAAAACAATCATGTGTCAAACACATTATCATAAGTAATCACATTGGTTATGCTACAGGAAATGTTGGAGAAACACATTATCTGCATGAAAAGATTCCCCAATGCAACTGGGCAGACAGTTTGACCTCATTCCCACCGCCACGGTTTTCATTCAGTACATACAGTGAGTGTAACCACTGTGGAATGTGCCCTTGTGGGCAATAGCACTGTAATAACAAATGGAACAGCCCCTTTTATCAGGGCATAGCATTAACCATGGGTACCTCTAACCAGGACTTGTAAATCCTGATCATTTCCATCAAGTCAGAAAAAACACAAAAAGCAGTGCTTTCCTCACCCAGAGAGGCATGGCTTTCACGAAATATGAACTTCTTCAAATCCAACGCTGCAGGATATTGGGGTTCGTTAGACTCCCGGTGTTTGGCACTGTTTTGTCAGATGTGCTTTGTTGATTAATGGCTCCTCATGATCATAGGCGGCTTGGATGATTTGTGCTGAAAACATCACTCTCTGTCACCTTGGCTTTGCTCAATAATTTTCTTAATGAATAGTTATATATAAACAGCAGCCAAGCTATACAATATCACAGCGAAATAATAAATGTTAGCTTGTTTTCTCTGCGGCTAGAATAGTTTAAGTTCACTTCGATGTGATCGGTTACCTCACCTCTCTTGAACCATTCACAGAAGTTTTTCTGCTGTTATATATCTTTTGAGGCAGGTGTTCATTTGTATTTTAGTCACAGATCTGTCAGGCTGCAACCTGCGCCATTGCTTTCCCTCAAAGTTGCTGCTTTTGATTATAAAATTGTTTAAAATATTTAGCACTTCAAATTGGAACAGAAGGCCTTCTGGATGCTCAAAAATACAAATGTGTTATTATAGCTTTTGGTAAACCAGCACCCACTTCTTGCTTGGGAGGTTTTAACATAGTTCTGCATCAGTCTTTTGTTTTCTTCACTGGGCTGCTATATCAGAATCTATCTTTTGTTCTTTCTCCAGCCCTCCCTCTGTCACCTGCAGGTTCGACAACCACGTTCCATCAGACAATGAGGAGGCCAGTATGTGTTAAACTCATATTCCCTAAGCTGCCTTTTCAGTCCCGAGACAATGCTTTGTTTGATGGTCTAATGCTCCAAGCACCAGAAAGATAAAAAAAAAAAAGAAAAAAGGGTGAGGTGGGGTGAGCTAATTTAAATACTCATAGAGACATCAGACAGAATCACGCAGGAAAAAACTCATGAGGGGTCTTTGATGCCGGCGCATCAGTGGCTATTTCTTTTGTACTCGTCCTATTGTCTAATAAATGTGGTTAAATTCACATTTTCCATTAACTTTTTAAAGTGAGCAGTTCACATAATTCTGTGTCTCTTCTATATACTCAATTCAGCTGTAACCTCGTCCTTGACTGTGGCAGGTAATAAGTAAAGGAGGACAAAACCACGACTTCTGTATCGCAGAGATCAAAGAGCATGGTCCCGGCCTCTTCCTCCAGCAACCTGCGCCCACCGTCAAGACGCCACCCAGCCGGCATTGTGCCGTCAGGAGGATGATGTGACCTTGGATCAGTTCTGAAGTCATCCATCCAGACTGGTATTTCGGAGGATGGCTGCAGGCTGGGCTGGTAGGAGGTTGATTCACCGGCTTCGGTATTTCTGAGAGCGTCGGAGTTGGGTCTGGGCAGAAGCATCCGCCTCTGAGTTTCCATCATCATCATCATCATCATCTGGCGGTTTGGGAAGCTGAGCGTCACTGTGCTGAACCTGCACCCAGCATAACGGGTGCATGACGGTGGGTGGGGGTAGCCAGAAATGGCTCACCACCATCTCCATCAATGCATGATGTCCTCTTACAGCAGAGTCTGCGGTTTATCATATCTGAACGCAATTTACTCACCCAGAATTCAATGTCATGTTGACCTGGTGAATACCTAATGACTGCCAGTACCTCAGTCACGTATCTTATACGGAGATTGCCTTACAGATCATCATTAAATTCCTCTACTTCATCTGCTTTGACGAGTGCCTCTCACAAACGCGATTGTGAAAAAATATCAAATAAATGTCGATATTCTATCACAATACATGCAGCATTTGGGTGCCAGCTGAGGTTAATCTGTACCACCAGTGCAAAATACCCAAAGGTTCAGTGCCATATATAAGTTCATACTTCTGCTTGTAGAGGTAGCATATTTTAAAGCCTTATGACTTTGGCTTCCAGGTGGCTCATGCTGTTTATTAAAATGTGTTTCTAGGCTCTCCTAGTCAGGTTGGCACCTCTTGCATCCTGTGAGATTCCCTCATGAGATGGGGATCTTGTGATTTAAAGCCAATTCTATTGACAGGAATAAACATAGCATTGTAGTTACCATGAGTGCTCTGCTACCTGAGCCCACTTTAGGGTGGGTTCCTGGGAGGTCTCAGGCTGAGTCATCACCTGATGGGTGAGCTTGGGGAAGGTCAGTTTCACACAACTGGATTCCTGTCCTTCATGGATTTTTTGAGTTTTACAGTGTCAGCATTTTGTGTAGAGTGCCTGTTGAGGTGCATATTGTTGTGCTGGTATGAAATCGCCCACAAAAGCCTGTGAGATGAAAGTAAGTAAGGTTTATAAGTTTTAGCATTTTACTGGACCTAGCCAATAGGTGTGAGATAATGGCAGTTATGGTCACGCTTTCCCCTGACTTTTAAAATGGTCCATTGTTAAAAATACATATGAATCTCTTTTCTTTGATTTGTCATTTTGCAAAGGGAACCAAACAAATTAAAGACTTGTAATGTGATAAAATGACACAACAAACTTATTATTGGCCAATGGTTGTGATCTAACCTGTTTTGGTTGTCGCTGCTTTTGAGCCTACTCTCCCAGTACATGCAAGTCTTAATTGGCATCTTTGGTGCACAACACAAGATTTAACCTGGTACTGCATTTACTATACAGCTTATAAGCATCATTACAAATCAGGTTGGTTCTGCACAATTTGGATATCAATGCTGTTGACTTGCCTTGGCACTCAGATAAAAACATGTCTGGCATGCGTGACATGCCATAAAACATGGTTAGAGCACCCTATTTTACTTAGATTTTCGCTGGAAGTTTTATATACGCTTTACTTGTTGTACAATGCTCAGGTGAGCTAATTTAGAATAAATTCTGTCAAGGCACTGATTATACTGCCTGTTTTCAAAACCCAAACCCTGTTGTCCAGTGGCTTTTGCCTTGTAATATGTCAGAACATATCATTAAGCCTTGGGTTCTGAGACATGTGATCATCTATCGAAATAGTGCAATGTTTGGTGCATTTTAAGAAATAGTAGAACATGGTACTTTTATTTAAAAACTGAATTATTGTCTAAATACTGTTGTTTTGATCTTTCAATTAACAGGAAAAGTAGTACATTTTTTTTTTGCTGTAAATATATCTCTCTGCTAAGTATCTCCGCCTTTTGCAGAGCAATTGCGTCATAAACACATCAAAATATGCAGCGTTAGGTATCTCAGCCTTACTTCATGTTTCATTATGAGAACATCCAGTAGTTTCAGATAAGGCAAGGCATTGCCTGGTATTAGATTCATAAATGATAGACATTGGAGTGCTGCTGTCTCCAGCAGTACTGCCCAGTGAAAGAAGATTTTCAATGCGGTCTATTTTTGAACAAAGGCGGAGCAGTGGGCCCTAGTGTGTTCATTTCTGCAAAAAGCTAATTATCAGTGTTCTATACCTCCAAAATCTGACCTTTAGTGCAATTGTTTTTACAAAGTGACATGGTTGTGTATCAGGTGGTAGCATCATTTAGATATAATGGTGTTCACGAATTTCATATAAACTGACCTCTAAGAAATGGTCTGCCAGAGGATACTGAGTGCCAAATGTAATCAGGCCTTTGCACACTGTTAATGATACTTTCTAAATCAGCAACCGGCTCTAGCAATTCTTAGTGTATTCCTTAGGGAATAGAAATTATCGTGGGGTTGAGGAATGCTCCTCGCTGCCTCTACAACCCCTACTCCCATTAATGAGACCATTTGTCCCCCTCCCTTGAACCGTGCAGCCACCGCTGATCAAGAGGCAAAGCCTGTTTGGCAATTGCCAGCACATCTGTCCTCCCGCTCTGTCGGTTTCAATTCTGCATATAAATGTTATGACATGGGTGTTCTATTAAAATATATATATAAATTCAACTTTCATTGTATCTTTATTCACTGATTTTCTCATGAAAGATTACAGGCATGCATATGATTTTCTAAACATTCAGTTGTGCTTATTCATTGGGCCATTACTGCAATGCAACATTGCACAGGTATATCGCTCTGTGGGCTGTTTCTGTCGTCTGTGATAATTAGTCCTCTAAGTTTTGATTTATCAGAGCACGGTGAACTTTTAATCAGGACACATATCAGATATCTTTTCCTTTCTCGGAGAACATGATATAAATTGTGTGATCACTTTACAAGTTTCAATTACGTACAACATAGCTAATACACTAAGATGCTGCTATATCAATCATGCAAAAAGAGCATGCTGGCAGCTGGATCGACATTGTCATTTTGTTTATGATTATATGACATTAATAAAAATTATCGTACATTTCTAGCAGAGCTGGCCTAGGCTAATCATATAAATTTGCATTTCATACATATTTACCAATATCTTGGCTATTTTCGTGTACCAAAGTGCACCTTTCTTGTTGTCTACTTATCTGATGTGGCTGGCCCAGTTGAACGGCTCTTACCTGGGCAGATGCATGATGTGCCACAGCTGATGTTCAGAACATGTTCACCCAATTGAATTTAGTGAGTAAAACCTACATATTCGTGGGCTATTGAAAAACCAGCTGAGGAATTAAATAACCTGTTGTGTTTTACATTCAAAAACAGATAAGTGCAGTCGCGCTTTCATTTCGACCATTAATAATTTGAAATTGCTGAAAATATTTTATGCTAGCCTAAGTTATGCTTTCAGCCTGTCTAGTAGAAGTTTCCTTTCAGTAGCCTAAAACCCTCTTTCCTTTCTTCCCTTCTGCCTTTTTCCCTCCTTCGTTCCTCTCAAATAACACGTCATTATTTTGAATGACATCCTCCAAACTTGGCTACCTTCAGTCGGAGAAGGGGAAGGTGGGGGCTTAATGAGCGTGTGCTTCACCGACCAATTGCAAAGCCGCTATTTTGGTTCCGCATTTAGGCATTCATGGTGAGGCTCAGCTAAATTAGAACAACGCGGACTTCAGATCATCACATTAACTGGGCTGATCTGGTCTTATTTTCGCCATTTCCCAGCATCACGGTGGGATGTGATCGCAAGATCAAGTGGTGATAAATTATTCAACCGTATTTACTCTATTGATTGTCCCACGGGCCAGCCCTGTTTTGTTTAATCGTGTACACGCCATTTCAGTTGGGCAAGCGCGGTTAGTCCGTGTTTTCTGCCTCCACAAATCTGCAGTGACGATGGGAAAAGCAGGTCGAACGGGGGAGAATGGGTAGCCGGTTGGGTGCGGTTGTTTGCTGGCAGATGATCAATTTTCATTGCACTTTTTGGTGTGTTCAAGTCTCATCGGTTTTGGTGCTTTTTAGACACGGGTCCATTTAAAGACCTTCGCCCAGGTTTTCTTCTTCAGTATTCCGCTGCTGTTTGTCAGAATGTTGGGGCACGTAGTCCTACCCTTTGCGGTTTTGTGTTTTCTCGACGTTGTTTACCGTTCATTGGGCGTTAATGGTTTGATTCGCCGGTGGCCGCCTCTAATTCAATGGACATGGGCAATACATACAAAACGTTGGTGGCAGTCCCGATCCTCAAGACTAGCATTTATACGCCAGAATCCGACCGAGACCGATTTTGGTGACAGAATCAAGTCGGAAGGCTGTCCGTAGAAAGCAGAGACATCTACGGCCGCGACCCGGCGCGGCATCACACCGTCACTCCCTTTAGGCCAGAGCCTCAAGGTTTCTCGAGGAGATAGCCGCAGGCTTCTTTCTGTGAGACCCGCTCCGTTCAGCTGAAGGATGTGTAATATGTATGTCATTTGAATGCAAGGCGCCCCGGCGGCGGCAGCGCTTCTCTTTTGTTGGCGGTGTTGCGGCGTTTCGCGCTTCCTGCACAGACGGATTGCCCGAGTGTACTGCGCCGCTGATGCAAATTTAACCAGCTGGGATAAAACCGCATCCTCCAGAACAACCTGTACTGGCTCAGTTTGTGTTGCATCAAATAACCGACTGCTGTGTTGGCGACGTAAATATGCCGGACAAAAGGCTTGATGGTTCACGCAATCATTTGTATGCCTGATCGCCAGGGGCAAACAATACACTGCTGTTGCGTTTTGGACGTGGAAAGATCGTTAGGATGTTTTGGGTGGCTTTTGGCGATTTGCTCCGATCGTTTATCTCAGGCCGCGGTATCCCTTTAGTCCGCATTTATCAATGACGTCAACGGCTGACAAAGATAATTACAACTGTACAGTTGGATATTAAAATGACGTGGAATATTCTGCTGTAGAATATTCATTGTTATTGAGTTAAAATGACTAAGGGCTTCTTACATGTCAGGCGGGTGGTTACATGATATTCAAATCCATTGGTGCGTGATATGGGCCTGAGTGAAACAGCTATTTTCATATCCTAACAGTGTCCATATTTCAGATGAGCTATGAGGAGAAGCAAACCAGCTGGATGGCCACAGTTTCTGGCATAGGGAAGTGTGTGTGTGTGTGTGTGTGTGCTGAGGGGTGGGTGGGTGTTCTCTCAGCACATGGGTGGCTGAGGTCTGCTGACTGAATAAGAACATTTTACTTCAGCCTGGTGCAGTTTACTGGTCAATTGATTTTGCATTCATGTGGCACATTTGTTTGATATTGTGATGAAGTAACAGGCTGCTGATCTCGCTCTGTTTCTATAACTAAAGCAGTATTTCATTTTCATTTACATGCTGGACAGCTCACATTTCCTTCTGTGATCATTATGGGGTGGGGCTCGTGGGGTGGTTTGTAACATTTAAATTCTACAATGTCTGAAATGCTTGTCGTCTTAAATAAAATATTAAGCCATTAATCAATTCTTGAAAAACTTGGCCAGAGATATATCTGTGAAGTTGTCAAAGCTTGGGTGATAAGGCATAGTGTATTTGGTTCTCACCTTTTTTGCATGTGCACATTTGTGGTAGTTCGCTCACCAGCTATTTACTGTGCTATTAGAATGATAGATGACTGGGAAACAGGCGCAATTATCTGGCATACTGGTGATCTCTTTCATGCAATTCGGCAGGTGAAAACAAGCCATAAAATAGGGAGGGTCTGCTGTGCAATAGCTGTGTGTGTGTGCACGTACACAGATTCACACACGTGCATCTGTGTTACTTTTGTACACACAAGTGTGTAGTGCTTAGATGCTTCTCCACTGCCATTTGTATTTGACAGGTGAGCTGGCTATTTGATTTTGGAGTGGGTTGTTTGGCAGGGCATCTCCCAGGTTGCAGCTGTGCAGCCAACAAGCGGAACTTCGGTTGTATGGTGCGCCTTAAAGCTGGATGCTTGGCTCATTGCCGGTGTAACACCCACCCCCATTCTGGAGTGGGAAGGGAGGGCATCAGGGTGTTCCTTGTTGACTTGTTGGTTTGTGCGAGTGTGTGCAGGTGGTGATTGTGCTAAAGAGTGACCTTGTTTAGTTTTACTGGCCTTCTTCTTGTCCTTGCATTGTTTATGTTGATAAATGCGCCAGCGAGGCAGTCAGTAAACAAGCTTGTTGTGGGAGCTGGTGACTCTTTGTTCTGGGCGGTGATCCCAGGCGGGCTGTCGGCTGTCGCCCGTGGTTGGCTGAGCAGCATCAACATGAATCACGGTATTACAGGGTCAAGTCTGAGTGCCGCTTCCTACGGCAGTGTATGAGTAATATGAACGCAGGGGTGTATGTACTCTGTCTATGTTTTTATGTGCTGAACACACAAACTTCGTTTAACACACATTTTAGATCCACTTTTCTTCATCTTGTGTATGTGTGTGTTCTCAAAACTATTTTGTCTTCCAAGGATTCTGCTTGCAGTCTTCCTATTACTAAAGGGACAAACTTAGAGCTCAACAGTTTAGCAATTTTTCTGAGCAGTGTGCAATTTTAATCATTAGCTAATTTTCTGTAAGATAACCTTCAAGGTCTGTGCAGCTATGACCAAAGATGTGTTTCCTAGGCATGTGGGGTTTCAGGTAGTTTGGTAATCAATGTGTATATTTTCAACTCATGCATTCCTCTTTCAATTTTAGAAAATGGCGATATAACTCAAATTGCAGTTTGATATAAAAACAATTAATTGTTCTGGCCCTAGGTTATATAACACTATGCTGGAAAATATGTACATTTTTATCGTGTCAGTGCAGTGTTCGTATTAATTAATCATTAATATACTCTAATCAGATCATACTAAAAATACTTTCTGGAGACAAAGAGACATATGAAGAGCAACACAATTTATTTAGGTTTATATATTGGTCATAAGTTCAGTTGCTATTCAGTCAACGCTATTGTATAAAGTAGAAAGTCTATAGCGACAAACTGCCATGGTATATGAGTTTCTGTGTGTGTGTGTGTTTGTGAGTGGGAGAGAGAGTGAATTAGAGATAAAGGGAGGGGGGATATCAGCGACACTCAGGGTATTTGTTCTGTTCACGGGTGCGCGCGCGCTCACACACACACACACACACACACACACACATACACCCAGCTTTGACATGCAACTCACATTTCCTTCGATTTGATGTGCCTCACAGTTTTCCTGCTCCATGAGATACCATTATTCATAAGCTGATGAAAGGAGGCCTTGTGGTTTTATCCAAAGTACACTAAGTCATACACAGCACTAATCTTCCCGAGCAGTGTAATCCATCATTGTTTTACTAAGTCTGTATTTGTCACCGTCTTTTACCACAGTGGCCTCCATATGGCGATGCTGGTACCATTTCTCATGTTTTTACCTCTTGTCAAATTAGTTATTCTCTTGGTGTTTTGTGTGTGCGCACATCCATTTGACCTGACTGTTTCGGTGCTGGTGCCTTTTACCGTCAAGCCTAATCGTGTTACAGTGCTGAAGGATAATCAGATCACACCTCACACGTTCTGGAGACACACACACACACACGCTGGCGGCATGTCGCCTGCGTCAGCGCTCCCGTTGGTGTGGGCAACCTTGTATCCTCTAACTGTGTTTTGGCCTTTCTCAGTGTGTTTCCTGAGCCTGGTGGCTTTAGTTACCTACAGGTTGTGTGTGTTGGGTGTGTGTGGGTGCGTGCAGGTATTCATGTCGGCATGCCATTCATTGACTGTTATGAGAGAAAAGAATGATGTTGGGCTTTTTTTTTTTCACATTGCCACAGGTAGGCGTTTTCAGAGCATTGTGATAGGAAAAATTATTTTCTTTTGTGATTGTGTATCAGTGAGTAGTTTATGTTGGTAAATGTGTGTGGTGCATGCTGTCTTGTGTAATGCAGCCTTGCTTTATGGAGTATGTTTGTGTGTTTATTTCTTTGTGTTGTTGCATGTGGTTTGCAGGGCAGCAGAGCTGTTTGTGTGTGTGTGTGTATTTTATGGTTTGGCTCTCTCACCAGGGAAGTTTACATGAAAGGCTGAAACTCTAAAACATAGACACCCATTGGTGCTTCACCATTCAAGCTGTCAAACGTGACGATGATAACCTTTAGAAGCACAGTTCTTGCAAAGTCGCAATGGAACCAGCAAACTGTGTTCACTAGTAGCCAACGAATGATAAAATATGCTACACACAACAACTCACCTACAGTGCTTCCCTGTGACTTTGCAGAAACACCAGGTTGAGCTCACATGGCGGAGAGCACCGCATACACCCAAGACCATAAAAATGAAGAGAATTTCATCCTCATAGTTTTCTGGCTATAAGGTGTTCTGAATAATTATATTTAAGGTCTAAAATGTTTATGATTCTGATATGAAAATGAGGGACAAGCCATGGTTTTTGTATGCATTTCTACAACTTTATCAGAATAATACAACTTTTTTAGGATGTTACAATTATATTTACATTTCTTTTTGCAGTGAGTTTTTTTTTTTTTAAGTTCAGTATATCAGTGTTTGCTAGCTCCTGGTATTCCTCTTCCTTACCTCTGATGGCTTATTGCTATGGTTCTTCTTGTGTTACTGCCACAAACTGTCATGATAGCATGAAACTGGCAGCATATATTTATCGCATGCTGTGTATCGCAGCATCCACTTACATGCACAAACACAACACTTGTGAAAAACACTGGAGGAAAAAAGCTCCACAGGATACCTTTAAAGTCACGTACAGATGATTTCTCCTGTAAGATCCCATCTCCTTACAAACACTTATGGCACATGATTGGTAATAGGACTGATTTTATCAGCTTTTAAAGTGTTTGAACTTATACATTTTGAACAGCTGCCTCCATCAACAAAGGTCTTATATCAGAGATACATAGTTTTGATTTATTATTTGTTTATTATTTATTGTTGTCATGAAAAGGCAATTTTAGTAAAACTCTGAACAGAATTTTGTGGTTGTCAGTTTGAAAACCTCATATCTCCAAAATGTCTACAGGAAGTAAGAAAAATCAGCTTGTTTTAGAACTGACCACGGTGCATTTTTGAGTTCTTCCAATCTGTTTTGGAAAGGCTTTTTTAAGTGCCAGAGGCTGGAGTGTTTTTTCTTAAACCATATTGGTCCATGTACTCCTTCATTTAAAACGTAAACATGAAAATCTACAAAATTTGGGTCACAAGATTTCAACAGCCAGAACCAGAGTCCAGAACCTGACTTTCTTACTGATGCTGTATTTAAAAACTGCATAATTGTTTCCATACACTTAATGTCTGTGCATTCATATATTTGATATGAACGGACAGTAACTTAGCATTAGTCTTTACCTACAGCAGAATTATATGGTATGTTCATCACCCTAGGCCTTCACAAAATGAGTTCTGTTTCCATCAGTGTTCATGGCATTATTGTTGTATATGTTTTTCTGACCAAGCATTCACTTCTTCGTCTTTGCATCCTTTTCCAGCAGAGTTCCAGTAATGGAGCTCCAGAGGGTCACAAGGTGGAGGGCGGCTCCCTCAGCCCAGAGGCCTTGGAGGAGCAGCGGTTGGTGGACGGCAAGCGTGTTGGCCGGGACCCCGACACACGATCAGTGTCCCTGCTAGAGCAGAAACGCAAAGTGGTCTCTTCCAGCATTGATGTCCCTCAAGCCAGGTAGGGTGCCAGTGTATGTGTATGTGTGCCAGTCTTTTGACAGTAAGAGTCTGATTCCTGTCCTAGAGGGAGTTTGGCTTGAGTTCATACGTGCAGAGTTCACTGAAAGTTTATGACATAGATGTGTCATCTCATAAATAGGACTGACATGATTTGGGCTGACATCCCATTTTTTCCCATGTGATCTTTTGAAGCCATTTTGGCAACTCACTGAATGCAACATTATTTGACAGGAGTCCATTTTTACTCCACCACTTATTTATATATATATATATATATATATATATATATATATATATGTTTCATCATATGCCATCACACATGTTACACAGCACATCAGTGGTCTCTGTATTTTGGAATGAACATATTCTTCATCCCAAGCCAAAGTTTAGTTAGTCTAAGATTGTATCCCTGTCTGAAATATTGAAGGGTTGTGTGCAAAATGTTATTTTTGGATGAATCGTGCTGTTGCCTTAACTTTCTGAAGCAATTATGGTTATGGTTAAATTACATGCCTCTGGTGGTTTCCCAAATTGTACAAGTGGTGCAACTTGGACTCAAGGCCATGAGAGTCAACTAACACAGTAAATGGCATCAATTACCCTCTTGTATGTGTTCCCTGCTCCACAGTAAAGACAATGTAGACTTATACACACTATGACCTTATAGCCAAGACTGACAACAAATATGCTCAAAATGTTTGTGGTAGACCAGCTATTGCTTTTATATTTTATTGAAAGAGGGGTACATCATCTGATCCTGCTGTATGTAACACAGAGCCCTATACAAATGAACAGTCATTATGTTATGATGCATGAGCTGTTCCCTCACACATTCAGCGACTCTCTTTATGCCATACACACACATGCACACTGACAAATATTATTTTAAGATGGTCAGCATAATCCACCACTAAAGCTGGTCCACAACACGGCAATTAAACTTTAATAGGCAGCAGTGCACGGCAGTGAAGTGCCATCTAATAAAGAAACAACACTCTTTCACGATTAAATGTGAAACACTAATACCTTGTAAAGCACTGCAATGTTATCGAACATTACTCCCCATTACTTGTCTCTCGCTGCTGGAGGAGTCCAATCGATGGCAACTTGCTGAAAAGTACAGTAAAAGTCGGCCATTTGAGCAGCTTTATCACTGCATGCTGAGCCCTGCTTTAAATTTAATAGTTATTTGCTGATGAATCATTGATTTGGTTCTCTCTTGTTACCCATTAGGAGGAAAAATCTCTTTTTAAATTCAATCTATCACATGGATTAGACAGAAGTTTTACACCTGTTCCACTATAATTACCTCCTTGCATAGGGATTGCACTAATATTGATATTTATATGGTTATTGTGGAATGGCCTATTGATTATCTCACTGCCCTTGCACAAGTTCAGCGTGTTGCTTCCGCTCAGGGACAACCAGTTTACAAGCCAAGTTCCTGTTTATCCTCCTAATGAAACCATCTAACAAGAAAACCATGGGGACTTAAAGAATCAGACTTTTACCCTCAACATGCAGTAATCCTGACATAATGGTTAAGAGAAAGCATGACCTTTAAAAAGCTTCACATCTTTTCAGTTGTTAGTATAGGCCCACACTTCCAAAATTTCAACAACACACCCAAGCGGCGTCCCTAGCCAAAATTCCTACTGGAATGTGCCAGAGTTTTTGCTGTGTTTTTATTTAGCCTGCCCAGGCATCTTTGAAGCACTGAAAGTGTGGGAATAGTCAGCAATAGTCCTCCCCTATGTAGAAACAACCAAAGACAAATGTTAAATTTACTTTTGGTGAGAGTGTATAAGTGTATTTAAAGTTTGTATTGGCTGTTGCAATAGTTTACTGAGCTTTATCTCTGTCTGTCTGTACCTCTACCTTGGGAATTTAGTCATCTCCTGCCAGGTAAGTGAAGGCCATGTGTAGGTAGGACACCCTTTGCACAATCAAAGACATCCTGGATGGTGTGGTTGTGGTTGTATGTGCTCTGTGTTTACCTTCTGAAAATGTTAAAAGTATTTGTTTAAATCTATTCTTTCTTTTTTGATATTCGCAGTATAGAGAGACACAGGGAACATGGGGAGGAATAAGGTAGTTTCAGGAACCGAGATTAAACAATGGGCTGTCCTCAGGTTTCTGTAGAAGTGAGGAGTCACACTTAACTCTCTTCTTACATGTTTCCCACTTTGAAATATCCTCATAGTTAAAGTTCAAGGAGTTCATCCCTTCTTAATGTCACAGCCGTTTTTTATGTATTAATGAAAAGTCCCAATTTTTAGCCAACAGCACAGACTTGACATCTAATTATTTTGTGTATAGCACTTCAAAGCCTGGTACTCAAAATCCTAAGATCTATTGCGCTTGTCAAGTGCTAAATCAAACCCGCTGCAAAACCAGACATTAAAAAAAATCTAATTCAGCCCCATTTATAAAGTGCGCTTGCACAATCAAGAACATGGAAAGTTCATTCTTGCCACATCTTAAGAGCAGGTAGGAGCCCGAGCTCTTTTCTCAGATATCCCTACAGCGACCTCTTCAGTGCACAGCACCATTATTGCCTTAAGATTAAGATCCATGGCTCTCATCCTCTGCACACCTGCGACCGATTTTCAGCCCCGCTCCGGCACCAGGGAAGAAACGGTGTCACTGCCGACCACAAAGTAACGTTTATCTGTAATGGATACAAGGAGGGGAGAAGGAGGGAGGCAGGATGCTTGGAGGGATGGTGGAAAGGGGACGAGGGAGTAACAAGGAGCGAAGGAAATGTGTGTGTGTGTGTGTGTAGAGAAGGACAGGAGGGTAAAGGAGATGGAGGGAGCATGTGTTAGACTGAAGATAACAGCAAAAGAGAGAAGAGAGAGAGACTGCCTGAGGATTTTTTTCAGAGCTAACTCTCCAGAGAAGTCTGACCTTGAGGTTGTTAATTGCACTCTGAAAAGTTCCCTCTCTGCTGGTGATTTACCAAGAAAATGTCTGGCTGTTTGATGGCTCTTCAGGTCTCTTGTAACCCAGATACAATAGGTTTCCTACCTCACTGGGAGTCACTAAAGTACCCCAGTGCCTCATCAGCAATCATTGGGAAAATAGAGGAAAAATGACAGGGTGCAGTATAGATGTTAGACCTCAGGGGTTTTGTGTAGCTACATTTCATGAGCCTGTCAGCCTGGTCCAGTTCTCATTACTTCATCGAGTAGCTTCCTTCATCGTATTTGTTTACAGCACATTTACTTCACTCGCATTTTGTCAGATCTTGTGCCAAAAATCAATAGGTGTCATTCGATGATTGACCTATTTTCCCCAACTCCCAAATGCCCAAAGAAACTATTTCCTTTATGAAAGATTTTAAATGTGCTGTGTCTAAAGATACAGAGGCAGGAATTGCTCACTGTGGCAGATTTCTGATTTGTTTATGCCATACTTATTGTCTGATTCCCTCTTTACTGAATGCTCAGACATCTCTACACATTGTCAGACCGTGGTCTTAGCCAGCTGCTGGGCCTGCTCCTTCCTCCAAGGGCTTATGTTTGCTCTATGCAGGAAACAGTCAATTGTAACAAGAGCTGGCGGGGGCAGACCAGTGGAAACGAACGACTTGGCTTTTGACAAATAGCATTCTAGAGACTAATTGCTAGCAGGGGAAGTGAAGTATAGCCTTAGTTGAAGGGGAAATCAAGAGAGTGCTCTGCTTATTATTGCAAAACCCAAAAACAACAGATCGCCAACAGTCAGCCCTCCCTTTACTGTGTGAATCAAGTTTACTCATGTTTCTGAAAATAAATGGACCTCCTGCTGGCCCTCCACGATGATATGATCTGTTCTTTTTTTTTTATATATCCGAGCCCAACACAATGGCCATATTTAATTTGATTTATGGTAGCGGATCACCATTTCATGTAGCTGTAAATTGAAGCAAGGAGGCTGGTGGGGGTGAGTGGGACTAACTTCAAAACCCAATTCAATGCCAAAACAAAACTGTTTGTTACTGTTGATCATTTTTATTGTTGACACATTGCTGAGCAAACCATGTGTTCTGCACTCTGAGCCTAGTGCATCAGCCAGTTCAGACACGGAACAGGGCTAAAGACTTCTCATCCAGTACAAAAAGAAGCCCAGAGGGACTGTCAAATTATCCCTTTGTCTTTTGATTAAATGACATTGCTTTGCAATTTGCCTGCTTTCTCTCTGTTAGTGGTTTTCTTTGTCTTCATGGTCATTCGTACCTTTTTGGAACACTGTTGCTGCTCTTGCTGCTTTTGCACAATGTGTTTGTGTTTGTGGCGGAGGAGGGCGTTTGAGTTTCGAAATAAGAGAGAGGAGGGGAGGATTGGGCGTGTGCACGAGAGCAGAGTGGGTTCTCCATAGAGTGACAGAGAGTGAGTGAGAGAGATGCTCAGCGTTTGCCAAAGAAAACAGTTTTCCTGGTTTGGATGCCAGTGGAGTTCAGAAACCATGTGATTACCATCTGAAAAGACAGCTCTCATGATCTCTCTCTTTCCCCCTCTCATTCACTGCCTCACTCTCCCAGCCTCAATGTACTCTTATCTGATTGAACACTGAGGGGTTTTTTTCCCCTGCAACAATTTACTTGACCAAACCAAGTGTGTTGCATTCTGTTCAACTTTATCAGATTGGCCAAACTACACACATCTAAAAATATCGAACAGAAATGTGCTCGTATTTATATAAAAAGGACGTTGCCCAACATGTGTAATAGAGAGTTCTTGTTTTTGAGCCACAATAACAGCCTCCAAAATTCCAAACATTATGGGATTTGTCAGAATGACAACTTTAGCAGGCAGTGCTTTCTGAGAGACATTGATTTTACAGCATTATTATAAGCAAAATGGCAAAGGATCGAAACACTACACTTGGTTGTATCATGTTCCACCTGTTTAGTAGAGCTTCTCTTAATTTAATAGATCCTTTAGATGCTGTTATCTGTGGTGTGGTGTGCAAAACTTAAATAATGACCAGATACTGTGCAGATTAATTAAATACAATTAAAGAAAGCACTTTGCAGAGCAGTAAATAAAGTCAGCCGTAGGAATGAAAACTAACATGCTCAATAAAGACAGGAGGTCTTTATTGGAGGAGGTTTTAATAAGGGATTCAAATAAATGTACAAATTTAGCCAGCATGAGCTCATCAAAACAGCTAGTTACATTGTTTCAGAGCTCTGATGGGAAAAGCCTGATGGTGTTTTTAATCTTGGCATTAGAAAATCCAGCAGGGACCAACCTCAGGTCCTCAGTCTTGCTCATGTGGGATTACATGGCCTGTGATAATATCTTGCTATGAGGTACATTTGTGTTTTGACAGGGATTGGCAAAATCTTAAAATCAATTCTGAGGGTATCATCTAACCAGTACAAACAGTCTAAAATTAGAGTGATATGATCTCATTTGTGTCAGGGTTACACATTAACTATCATGTGCACCGTTGTAATATCAGATCCAATCTCTAACCTCCCACTTTCCATCTTTAGTGTCTCTGTATAATGTAACTCAGTTTAATAGGACAAAATGAGATCTGCTGGAAAAGAATAAATGCACAGTAGATGCGAGACAAAAGCACCTTGTGCGCCTCAGGTTGTCACTGAGATTTTCAAGGAAGAGCGATTTTCTTGAGGGAGCACATCTTATTAAACAATGGCCTACATGGATTACTTAAATATCATATCAGTGTTTATTGGCTCTTTCTATCTCTACAAGCACGAACCACTGACAAAGTAGTTTAAATTGGTTCTGTAATTGTTCTGTTTACCAGGATTCACTGGAATTTGCTTTGTTCAAGGCTTGAAAAGCACCTCAGTTGATTGTACTGACTCTAATCTCAGATACAGTTGTTGACTATTCATGCACCCACCCTGTCCTGCTGCTAACTCAGCTCTAGATTTATTGCATGTAGACTAATCAAAGGCAAAGCCCTCATGCAAGAGCCGCATCGAGTTGGTCTACACTCATCGGACGTGTTCTGGCTCCTGAGAAAACGACCACCTGTGATGCCGCAGGAGTGGAATTGTGAGTTCAAATTTATATGCAAATTGGCTCTTTAATTAAGCGTGCTGAATATCAGTGAGTGCGAGTGAAGGAATGGCTAACTGTGGATTAGTAGACAGTCAGCTTAAATTCACTGTGATCTTTTGCCAAAGCATTGGACCGTGGCATGAATGTGTAGGCAATGTATGTGTTGTTGTGATCTCTATCCAGGATTTACATTCACTTGAACAGCAAAAGACTTCAGAGCTACTTGCAAGTTCATTGGCCTACATCTGCCATGCTAATTACAACATCAGTTATTGAGAACAGACAGATTATCTTAACATCTGTAACATTTTTCACTTTGAAGGTTCACAACATGCAGCTTAAATGAAATCCACATGCAATAATGCATATGACAGTCTAGAAGTCCTATGATTACTTTGACGCTATTAGTGGAATTGACTCATCATGTGTAACATTCATTTTGAAACTATCAGCAAAAATCTATTTGCCCTTATTGATGTCGTAAATAAACATAATGCAGCTTCTTAGGAGTTTGCACACTCTTTATGGCTGTCAAGGGAGCAAGACTAAATGCGTTGGCCTGACAGCACCAATGCCATGAATTAACAGATGAATCAATCTAAAGCTTCACAGAAAATGTCACTAATATGCTAATTTGTCCTATATGCCAGTTGTTTTATCTATAAGGTAGTTTTGTGTTCAATCACTCCCTGCCTACTATCTATAATGCATAGTGCAGGGCCTCAAAGCCAATGTTTATGTGACACCAGGCTCTGTGGGCCCTCTGTTGCTTCTGACTAATCCATAGTCCCCGGCTTTAATGGACTGATGGCACAGAGCGCTGTATGAGACAAAAAAGCTCTAATTGATTCTATCGACGGACGTGCATTAAGGCTGTCTACAGTATATACAAGGTGGTACAAATTGACAGCAGTGTCAAGTGTTACACAGCACATCCAAACAAAGGCACTAATGAGGAGCTGAAATTAGTGTATTGTCCACTGAACATCCATTTTCTTAGGTGTAGACTGAACATTTTACCTTAACTGGCCAGTTAAAACAGCGCACTGTGTTAATGTTAGCTTGTAAAATGATGAGAAAATGTATAATAATTATTTCACATGAGTTATGTGTTGAACTAAAAAGATGCAGTTGTGTGTGATGTGTTGTTTAATTTTACTTGCGTGCTGACTAATCATTTGTATTTGATGTTTTCTGTATTAAAATTAAATCATTTAACTTGTTTTCCCATAAAATAGCAGCAAACTTATATGAGACAAGTAGTCAAGCTGTTTTTCGTATATTGGTTTTTTACCCAGTGGGCAAGAATTTAAAAGCATTTTAGCTCTTTAATTTGTTTTCTTTTTTGACGCGTTTTATCATTTATTCTGTACAATACATACTATACTATAAAGAGAAAAAAGACAAAACTGCACATGAAAAACAAACTCTGAGTACAAAATGAACAGTCTGGGGGTTGCAAGTTGAATTACTATGCACCTCATGCAATAATTTAGTATTAATATTACTGTACTGACCCAGGCAAAGTTTTGGTTTGGGGCAAAGACATTGTGACACGACGGGGAGGCGACACGCTTCTCAAGTGTAACCTATTAAAAACAAACCCAGCCCTGAAGAAGTACCCCCTCCCTGCATTATTTCTAATTATGGCCATCAATTTTGAGGCTCCATTGACCTGTCACTTGTGAATTATTGATATCTGTCAGGCTGACAGGCTTTATTAATTAAAATGGAGATGTACTAATTAAGAGCACGGCATGAGGGTGTCATAATTGTAGCCCCGTTTTAATTTGAGTGTCGCTCATCAATTTTATTGCAGTTTAGCAGAGTGGGCGCGGCGTGACAGAGGGGTGAGCAAAGGTAGGGTGGAGGTGCCCTCATGCAACATGCGTGTGTGCATGTGAATGTGTTTTGGTATACGAGCCATCATCTGATACCACTCCAGCCTGCCATTGTCAGCACCGCCTACCTTAAAGACCACATTATAATGACTTCCTTTCTTTGTTCATGACAGTTTGCATGAGCACATTAATTATTATTTGTCATAATCCAAGGAGATAAGTGCAAATTAAATTCAAAAGACAGGCCCATCCAACAACAGAACATATCAGCTGCTCACCACGTGTTTTTAATGTAGGGGCTTTCTTAAATGTTCCTTTAATCGACTGAGACACTAAGTTGATTAACGGGGGAGTGATATGAAAAACAGTTCTTGTGTGCCTCAGTATCTTGCCTTAGTCTCATGCAGATACACATTGTAAAAGGGAACAATGTGATTCCTCCCATTGGTCCCCCAGATGAGAGTCTATCTTCTGGACTTGGACTGAAATGTGGAAAAATGCTGTGAAGAGCTGTGACTGCCAAACAGTTTTAGTATGGCTCGTTTAGTACGGTTCGGTGCATCTGTTTATCAGAGTACTTGCGTGTGGATGTGCATTTATTTTGACACACAGGGACATTAATACACGTGCTTTATGGAAGCAGTGACTTCATACAAGTAATATATCAGCTCTGCCATATTATTCACCAGTGGTGTCTCTCTCTGTCCTTCTCTGTGCCCACCCCCCTTCTGAGTCATATCAGGTCAGAGCACAGGTGTCTCTCCTTTCCAAACAAATGTTGAGTTGTGCAGCCACTCAGATAAATCTCACATCTTGCCCTCTGTCCTCCAAGTCCCTCAAGCAATGTTTCGACCACCACAATCCGTCGATTCTGTCAATAGTGTGTGCACTAGTGCACTCACAGGCGAGTCATTGATAATGATGAGACACCAATTACCTGCCAATTAGCAGTTTGGAAGGACAAGATGTAACACCATCCCGATGGAGAACTGACCTTGAATCCCTAAAGTGTCCTTCAGTGTTGTCAAAAGAAAGCAGAAAGTAAACGTCAGTTGTTGTCAGGATCCTAGTCACGCTGTAAAATGTTTTAAGGCAGTGTAACAGAGCATGTTCCTGTACATTTACGCAGTCACAGCCATTAAAAAATGAAAGTGGTGTAACAAACTAGACTGTGCCTTCATATGGTGCTAACTCATGTAATGAATCAAAACCACGACGCCTGCACTAGTGTTAATTCCCAGATGTAGTATGGATCCACCTTCTGGACTAACAGATGTATAAAAGATATTTACACCACAGGAGAAGCTATAATGTGTTTAGCGTGGTGGCATGTAATTTCACCTCCGAGATAGCAAAATGATCATTTTTCACACAAGCAGCAATTACACAAACTTAAAGTGGTGATCACACAACATGCATCAAAGGACCTTTCAGCACAGATTTGCTTGATTTACTCTTACTTTTCTTTGACAGAATCGTCTTTAATGACAGACATGAAGCCTTTTTGACATACCGCATCTCAACAGTTGGCATCCTCTGAATTCTGCTCAACACTGTTGAATCCGACACACAGTTAAATAAGCCAGACATTTAGTCAAAACTATCCCACAGATGTCTTCCCGAACAAAGAGACCTTATGTTGTGAGGAGGGAACGATAAAGTTAATTGAAAGTTAGCCATTTGTTAGTCTGACATCAAAGAGCCATCTGCTGGGGCCGATCTGCATAAATTGTTCCCGAATAGGACAACAGTAGAATATCCTTTTACTTCATAATCCAATAAGGAGCTGCTGTGGTCTTTGGTGTCTCCAATAAGATCTAAAGCTGCGAGCAGGCAGCAGACCAGAACTGTAAATAACACACTAGGCACTTCCAAAAGAAAATTTAAAAGGTAATCCATCATCTGTTTTGCTCACACACTTGGCCACATATACATACAGTAGAGCCTAACAAAGAGAAACAGATATGGCAGCGATTTCCTATTTTATCCCTCCTTAAATTGGAACTGTATATGGGAGGCTTACAGGTCACCTTAAGTTGTATTGATGCAAAATCGCTTAATGTTTTAATGAATTTGATACATGCTCCTCTCATCTCATCTCAGTCTTTTGATCCCGGGTGTATTTGTCCAGTTGCCTGCATACTATTCCCAACTTCGCAATTTTGTTTACTCTCTATTATTGTCGCTTTGATCCGTTTGACTTTCCCTTGGAAATCAACATTTAAAATCCTCAAAATGAATAATGACCTCCTTTTGTGGTGCCAAAATCGTCAAACTTTAAATGGTGGCCCCCAGCTGCTTCACAAACGTACCAAATCATAATTGTCCCTTGCCACACACACAACCACCCAACCTTTCAAATAAGATAAAGCTCCGATTGTTGTATCCCCTCTCTGTAGGGGTTCTGAGCAATATTCTCTCTCTCTCTCTTTCTGTCTTTTACTCACTCTCTCTTTTTCTTTGTCTCTCCCTCTCTGTCGTCCTTTGTTCTTCAAAGACATTTGTCATTAGCTTCACTAGCTTCACCTGCAAGCTGGCAGGCGATTGCATGCTTAACACACACACACACACACAGGCCCCTGAAGGTAGAGGTTATTTTTTTTCACTGTTCTACTTATCTTCAGGTTGCTCCTTGTCACTGTACAGAACATCTTGTAAGGGGCTAAACAGTCAGTGGCAGTTTAAGATTTGGGGTTACTAGAGTGTGGGTGTGTGAGAGCGTACACATCCAGGGTGGTGTTGGAATTCAGAGGACAGCTGGCACAGTTGCCCCCTCAGCCCCCATTGGGAGAGGTTGTTCAGACCATCTCCTGTTTTCCTCCACACACCACCGCCCCCACCATTATAGAGCTCTTAATATCAACAAAGCAGCAGTTTGCCCAAACTACACACTTATCACCTCCCTCCCTCCTTCTCTCCCTCCCGTCCCTGTAAACACTGGGAGCCGCTGCAGCATCTGCAGACGAGGTTGTTATTGTTTTGATTTGGGTTCCACTTGCTGAACTTGACTCCCATGTGAGCGACACTGTGTGTGCAATCATTTTAGGGGTTTAGGTCGGGTGGGACTCCAATGTTCTGCCAAACTAGAGGGCTGCCTGCAGAACTGTGTGTGTGTGTGTGTGTATTTTTGCATGTGCCTGAGTGTGTATTTATATGTGCTTGTGGATCGTGGTAGCCTTGGCAGCATTACCTCACTATGCTGAAAATGAATGTGTGTACCAGGGGCTTCTCTCTCTCACTCACTCTTTCCCTCTTTTAAAGATCCCTCTCTTATTTTCTCTCTTTGTGGCTCACAGCCTTGATGGAGGGAAACATAACACCCCCATTAGACACACACACACACACACACACAAAAAAAGCACTTTCTGGAGTTTAGGTCAACAAACACTGAATGCACACACATACACACAAACCATGTTACACAGCCATACTCCTCCATATAGCATGCATAATTTATGACCTCCCATTGACATCTATGTAAACATGGGTGCTTCCTTCAGCTTCTCTGTAGTGGGGCTTTTTGTTCAACGGTTGGTGAGTTGAGTGAAATTCTTCTTTTTTTCAACTCCAGCCACTCATCCAGGAGCTTGTTGTTTTTATATCCCTTACTGGCTTGTGCCATGTTGCATGTTAGTTAAAGCCACAATTTTCACAAATCTGAAGACAGCTGTGCAGCATATTTTTATTTAGTTTACTGTACATGTCAAAACAATATTAAGATTTTGTGTAGCTCTTTGTCATCTCTGCTCCATTTTACAGCCAATGTTATATATTATATTGGATTAGAGATAAATGTTTTTGAAGGTTGAATCTGTGCCTTGCTGTCATAACAGATAACGTCTCAATGATCGTCACTAAAACAAAGAGCAAACTGGAAAACATCCCCTTCCTCCCTCTCCCTTTCTTTCCTCACCCTTTTGTCTCAGTTTCTCCCACTTACAGTACACTTTTCCCTCTCTTTGTCCATTCCCCACTCTTTCTTTTTTATTCCTTTCGTCTCTCTTTTATCGCACCCTCTTACCCAGATGGCTGGATGAGCTTAATCTTGCTTTCCACCGTTCTCTCTTTCTTCCTCCCCTCCTGCTTTTCACCTCCCCTGACTCGCTCCATTCTATCTTGCGTTCCCTATCTCTGTTTTCCCGCTCATTTCCCCCTTCGTTCCCCCATGATCTGTCTCTCCCACCCTCCCACACTCTAGCCCTCCCTCTCTTCCTTTGTCTCCTCTCTCTGCTGCCTGCTCTGTGTGTGTGTGTGTGTGTGTGTATGACTGTGTTTTTCCTCTGACTGACAGAGAGAGATGTTAGCCCACTGCTGAGCGGTGTCCTGGCGTTGTAGAAGAGGCTGTGTGGCTAACTTACACTAGCGTACGAAATCTGCAGCGACAACCACAGTGAGGCGAGTACAAGTTGTTTGCCTGAGCGCTCTGACAAACAACTGTGTCGAATTTTGGCACCAAAGCATTTTCAAAATTGGAATTTTGCCTGCTCACTCCACAAATTTCACTACTGTGCAATTGCTTCCAGTTGCCTGTTTTCACAAGGGAAATGTTAGTTATACAGAAAATAGCTGTAATTAATAATATACACAGAAATTTACATATGGCATACTGAGCGTGCATACAGATTCAATACTCACTAAACACACCCACACGTGCCCATATCTAATTACGTATGCAAATATGCCAATCATTTGCTGTTAACCCCCACAGCAAGGGTTAATGATTAATGATTTGTGCATAGTCACACATTAACAATTGGTTATGGTATCACAGAAAGACTGATGGACAGCAAAGCAAAGCTGCGTTTCGTGCTATTTACAATCCAAGTGTGTTATGTTTTTGTTTACCTTTTGAACGCAGGCAGTCGTAAACGTTGACCCTAATGCTAACTGACAATTGGCAAGTAGGTGGCTGAAACTGTCTGTCAGTTCATTTGCCTCGCCTGTGGCTGCTCAGTGCGTTAGCACCAAAGACGTGCGCTGCATATCGACACACACATACACAGGTGGTGGGAGTGCAGCTCAGGAGTCCAGACATATTAATGTAGCTTCAGGGTTTTACTTTGTGTAGTTTCCTGCTTTGTTGTTGTGTTTATTAATTGGAGGCACATTTAGAAAATCCTTCTGTAGGTTGAAATCCCTCTGCACACCAAAGTGCAGGCGGTGCTTTGAGAAATGCTGATGTCCCACACAATAAAATATAATCAATAATGCAGCTGTAATGTGAAGCATTTGTATTTGTTTGTGGGACCTATTGATTCTTATGATACATGCTGTTTCTGTCAGCACCCAGTGCCTCTATCTGTTATTTTGTGTCACAATGTGTTTGTTTTTAAAAAAAAACAAAAAAAACAAGTGTGTATACTGTTGCATTGTGTGCAAGACAGGTGCTGATATCTTTCCTCCCTTTGCATCCCAACACTGTTTTTAATTCTTTGACAAAGACAAAGGGGGGTAAGTTCTACTGTAGACACAAGATTACAGTTTTGTGTCCCCAACCCACAATCTAGAGTTATAGAGAATTGCTTAACTTGGTTTCACTACCCAGTGCTCTGAGTTGAAAACATGTATGTAAATTGATATACAGTGAATTGCCTTTGACTATTGCCCTGTACTCACAAACCCCCTATGAGCAGCAGTGAGCTCTTTGTTCCTCTTTTCCCTGAGTTTCACATTTGATGCGGTGCCTCCTGCTAAGCAGCGTACAGGCAGTCATGACTATCTTACTGCTTCATAGGAGGCAGAACAGTACGTTGTTAGAAACAATGCCAGAATTTACACAAAGACAGTTAAAGACACTTCTTCATACAAGAAATGATAGTGACTGTGTTTAATTGTCTTAATTAATGAACTTGTTTGTTGTTTTAAAGTTAAAAATACAGTAACTAATACAGTAATTTGACTGTTTCTGTCCATGACACTGAATTGGATGTTTAACAGGGTCACTGTATCACTAATATACAAAGAAACGAAGCAGCTTCTTATGTTGTACTCCAGTTATTATAAGAGGATAATTAGAGAAGTGTTAATTTAAAATTCATATAATTTAACAGAAATAGCTGTTACATAGTTGCCATTAGAAATGTGAACATTTGCCTTGTATGGGTGCATCTACAGGGTATAATAGACCAGAGGAATCTTTGTGTGGACTTGTTGACATGGTTGAGAGGGAAGGGGTGGGCTCTCTCTCTCTCTTTCCCTGCCTCCCTCCCTCTGTGTTTTCATTTTTTTTGTCAGGGCTGTCTCTTCACGGTCGGTGTCACATCCTCGTACCACACAGCAGTAAATTAATCAGAGATGATTCTCGCCTGATGGAGACCTTCCCCCCAAAACATACCCTTCCCCTCTCTTTCTCTCTTTCTCTCCCTTTCTGTCTCTCTCAAACACCATTTCCATCGCCAAACAAAGACTCAACAGAAAGGTCACCCAAACATGATTGTGACTGAGTATTGATTATCCAACTACTAATGAGCGATTCTCTCTGTCCTTTACCAGCAACTATTGAGTTGCCAATGGGCAAGGCACTCACTAGCTGCTCTCCAGTGTGGTCGAACAGTAGCTACAACATTTGAAGACTGTAATTATAGGTATACATCTAACTGTGAATGCCAAGAATGGCAGAAAAAAACACATCTCAGTTAACTTTTTCTGGGCAAGTAAAGGTTGACAATCACACAAATAGCCAGTAAATGGGGGAGGAAGACAGGAAGACTTAAATCGGGAGAGGGAATAAAGGGGGAGGGGTGTAAGTGAAAGGCCTTTAGGTAAATGTTGAAGTGGCGGGCAGATCCTTTGTCCTGCCTGGAGGCTGTGTGAGGCGATTGGACCAGCTGATAGGCCTTTTATTATACTCTCCATCAGCTCAATCTCTGGAGCATTTATGAGCACCTTCAGCAAACACACACACACACACACACGCTGACACACACAGCTACCCCCTCCTTTGAG
>BRZM01002435.1:0-42745 GCA_033238685.1 Lates japonicus | reverse complement strand
TGTGTCCATGTCTGTGTGTGGTTAGGTCAAAAGGATAGAGAGGTTAATGTTAAATGACTGCCTCAGTTCTTGATGTCAAACTCAGACAACAGCAGAGGCTACAGTGTGCAGGGAAAAAAACAAAAACGCTGCTCGGGTGCATGTGCAGAACGTGAGACTGTAAGTGCATGTGTGCATGCAAGCACGGGGAGAAGAGATGCTGAGGAGCTAGAGAGTCATTGTTCTCCTGCCTACCAGCTAAAATTGGAGCAGATCCTCTGTGTTCAAAAAATCTGAATTCAGGTCAAGTTCAATCCATCCTACCGTTCGAATCCATGTCAATCACTCTCACAGGCTGCTAGGCTCACTGATCTGCACTTTCAGCACCAAGGAGAGCACCACAATGTACTGCTGGGTGAGGAACACACACGCAAGTGTTTCCATACTGAGCAAATAAGGAGGAAACTATTAGCAGATGATATGTGATGACAGTGACCTGCTTCTCTCTGATGGCAAATGCTATTTTTAGAAGCAGAATATTTTCATGAAAAAAAACAACTTATTGTAGATGTAAAGCTCCTCACAAAAGCAATAATGTCACTGTATATTCAGAATACTGTCATCTTGTGACACACCAGCAATCACAAAATAATGTTATGCTTCGGACTAGTGGACGTTTTTGCAAAACAATCTCGAGCACCACTTCATTTTACACATTTTATAGATGAGATGCCTTGGTGGAATTATTTGATAGTATTTCATCACAGACAACAGTGACAAGACCATGTGAACTGTCAGTGTTTAGGCATCATCTGTTTTTTCAGTAGGTTTGGTCAAGTTTGCATTCATACTACTACTGCCTGGAGTGGCAGCAGATGGATATGTAAGCCATTTATTCACTCCTTTTAGCTCAGATTTTCTGCTCACATGATAACTATTTTTCATGCAAAACTTGGACTTACAATTTACTCAGATTAGTGCTGAATTATGCAGTTGGCTTGTTGGAGCTTGCGGTAACAATTTAAAAATCAGTATCACGCCAATTTCCTATTTGTGTGCTGATATTCCTCCTAAACACAAATACATGGATCTAGATTATGTATATTTTTTAATCTTATCCTAAACTCATTTCTTTAAACTAAGCTTCTGCACAATCTGTCCAAGTGAAGAAGTACCCCCTGCTCGACCAGACAGTGCCCAGCCTTGATGTGAACCCTTAATGAACGAATAATTGTAAAGGAATAAATTGCAAAAAATCATCCAGTTTTTCAGAAGAAAAAAAAAGTCTGAATAAATAAACTTAGTTTTATGTGACATAATCCCTCAGATTTGACTCCTGACTCCCAGGTAAAGAACCACTGCATAAGCTCTCAAACTGAATAATCTGTTCAGACATAAACACACCTTTAAAGCCATCCTGTGACATCATCAAAAATGGCCTCAAAACTCAGCTCAGATGCAACAACTCCAACTCAAGAGGGGTACAGCGTTGATCCTGCAACATCAGCATTCTGGAGGCGAAAGAGACTCTAAAAAGCGTCAGCTTATGATGCGATGGCTAATCGCTTTGTCCTGCGGTGCGAATTCAGGTCACTGAGTTCACATACGCACACTCATGCACGCAAAAGATACGTGCATATAACCCACACGGAAGCAAAGCCCGGTTCAACACAGCATGGATTGTGGCCTCTAGTGAAAGGAGACCACGTCGACCACGTGTCTTATTGCAGTGATGGTTTAGAGTTTGATGTCAAAACATCAAGAGAGAATGAGCACTTCCTCACATGGCAAAAGAGGCTCCCAGGCTGTGGCTGTTGGTCATGTGTGATATGATAGAGACATATGAGGGTTGTAACTTTAAACTGGACAATAGCGGAGTTCTTATGTTCCTGTCTTCCCCTGAGTCTTGATCTCTTTGGGTTATCTGACAACTGAGATGTGCAAATGAGTCAGAAATGACTTACTGTGATCTGAAAATGCAGTAACCTGCATTAAATTGTGTGACTAAATACATAAACATCTTATCCATCTAAGAACTTCCACAAAGTGTGAATACAACGCATAGATGGCCGCATGGAAACTAAAATAAACAATGCTTTCAGTCAAATATCATAATAAACTGTAAATATTTCATGTAAAGCAATATATAAAAACAAAGAGCACAATAACCTAGTTTTTCCTCTGTATTTGGGCAACATCTAACCTCAGATGGTTAACAGAGTGCTTTCATAGCCCCAGGCTCCCTTTCCACCCTTTCCCCAACAGAGAAATAAGGAGCAAAGCAGCAGCACTCATCCGTTCATGAACTGTATTTTGATTCCCTTCTTCAAGCCTGAATAAATTGATTACAATGAAGGAGGTCAAAGTGATTTTTGGGCAAAACACCCACAAACATCCTTCCTGTCAGTGCGAACCACTCGCAATATTTTTCTATATTTGTTCTTTTTTTTCCTTCTCTTTCCTTTTTGTCTGTGTTTCCTTTTCTGTTTTTCTTTTGACTCAAATCTTTCTCTGCTGTACACCCAAATACATTTGCACTTTTTTTTTTTCCTGTTTTTGTGTGGATATGAAAATGAGCATGAATAAGGTGCATGTTGAGAAGATATTGTCATGGTGAACCGCTATGCATAATGCAGCTTTTTCTGTCTCATCTACATTCATTCAGACACACACACACACACACACACAAACTGAGATTCATACCATCACGTGCATAGAAAAACAGGGCTATAAATCCCTCTGCTTCTCCCTCCCGCTCTCACTCTTTCTCTCCTTCAAACACACACACACACACACACACACACACACACACACACAAAGTCACATAAATACATTTCAGATTGCACATATACGTTCATAAAAGCAAGTGGATTTCCTATTTGGTGAACCATGTAGCACTACAGATAACAGCACACAAAACACATTCAGGCCAAATAACAGCTGAAGCATTGAAGTCAGTGGCAATACAGTCTTTGTAGTGATGCTACAGAAAAATGGCAGAACATAATAGCCAAAAGATATGATCATGTTTGATGAGAGGGGGGTGCTCATTTACTATACAATGACTCCAGATTGAGATATGCATTAGGGTTGCACGACAATGTGTCTCTCTCTCTGCTTTTCTGTGCAGTCAGAGAGGAAATCATTTCTAACATGGTGTCATTTCAAGGCGAGAAACACTGGAGTCAAGAAAGAAAAACTGCATGGCATGATGTTAGGGACGTGAATACACTTGTGCACACACACATACAGGAGGAGGGTGGTGGTGGTGGTGGTGGTGGTGGTGGTGGGGGGTGGGGGGGGTAAACAACCCCTATACACAGTTTATGCAGTGTCAGTAAAATATTAGGCAGCCATTTCAGCATTTGAAAATTCACATCTCCCACTTCAAAAAGATGATTTCCGCTGTTGAAGTGAGTGTCAAATTTGTAGAGATGTTTTTTTTTTCTTCTTCCTATTCTCCCTCAGAGACACGGCCATAAATTGTTTGATAGTAAGCAGAACAGGAGAGAGAGAGAGGAAGAGGAGAGGGGAGGAGTGAAAGACAGAGTTGATTCTGAAATGCTTAAGTTTGTGTGCTTGTTTGATTTTTTTTTTTTTTTTTTTCCTTTCTGTCATTCTAGACATAACCATCAGTCTTTCTCTGTGCCTGTAATGGGGCAGAGGGCGGCGGGCTACCAGACACTACTATTGTGCATAAAACCTGTTGAGTGAGTGGTCAAAATCCACTTGTCTGTGTGACAGCTTAGTGCAGCAACAATGTTGTTGCTATGGTCTTTAAGATCCACAGCTGTATGATGAGAAACAGTCAGACATTTGAGCCTACAGGGAAGGCTGGGATTGTTTTTTTGTTTTTTTTTTTGCAAGTGATGCATGACAACTGAATCGAAGATTATGTCTCACCAAGTCCTGCCCTGCACTGGTGTTAACTTACACAGCCTCATTTCACTTAAGTAAAAAGAAAAATCAGTCCGATCAGTTTATACAGAGAATCTCATGTTCTGATAAAGGTGCAGAGATCTGCTCTAATGCACCCTAAATGTAATACACCACAACTGAAATTATCATTTAACACCAACAGGCCGACGTGTCCGCTGCACTTCAAGACAAACAAAATGTTCAGACTGCATATGAGACCGAATGACTTGTTCAGATGGACGTGTTTGTTTGTGCTGCGCCGTTCAACTGCCAAACGCGCGAGCGCCAGCGCTTGACAATGAAAACAGGCTTTGCTCGCCGGAGCACAACCGAGGGAGGTGAGTTAACGTGAGAATGACATGTAGCTATTATACTGAGGGGCTGCTGACTCGCTCCAAGACAACTGACAGGCTGCGCAGGCACAGTGGGGACTCTTGAGCCGGAGAAATAAGACGTGTGGCGGCCTTTTAGCATTTCTGATCCGATGTAAAGTATCGTGCGTTATTGGAGATGTGCGTCATGGATATAATGTAGGCGACATCCATCCAAATAACTGATCTGTATTTACTGATTTCAAACAACTCTTTTTATGTAGGTCTGATGGTGCCAAGTGTTTAAAAACTAGAGGGGTCTGACTTATACTGTCCTTTACTGGCACGATTCGACAGCAAAATTACGCAAAGGCACTTTGTTTAATATGTGGAATTAAAATGGGAAAACAGCAAAAACTCCTACGCATATAAGCCCCTCTCACACCCAGTTCTGCACTTTCATTGCTCTTCACCTGCGCAAATCACTTTTACTTTGCATCAAACAGACCAAAATAGTGAATCTTGAACCTAACGTCACACAGCAGCTACACCTCCCAGTCCCCAAATAAGAACACATTTCACCCGGATTTTTACACCGTGAAATTTAAAGACAAGAGACAAGAAAGGGAAGGGGAAAAAAGCAACTCCGTAGAAGTTGCTGTCACGCTACTTCCAATCAGCAGCTTAAAGCCTTTAGTTATCCAACCCCAGACGCAACAACTCTGAGTGCATCGTGCGGGTGTAGCCTAGTAGCCACCAGAGTCTGACTCATACCGCAATTACTGGGCTCCCCCTCCAAGCACTTCTCCTCTAGTCGGTATCTGTTTTGATTCCAAATTTACACACAGCCCGTGGTCTGCAGCACCGCAGATCACCGGTCTCAGGAACACACAGGGATCCCTCACTAAAGAAGGAGAAAACACTCTCAACTACGCCATACAGGTGATGTTAGAGCACATGAGATAGCAACACTGTCATTAGATGTATTGAAATGGTCGTGAAGTCTGGTGTGTTATTGTCTGAAATCAAGAAAAAAGTGCTGATATTAAATGGCATAACCGACAGCATTTGATTCACACACACATATAACGACTCTAAATAAATGAAAAAGGGGGGAAACACACGCTGCTTAGTCCATCAGATGCACGGATAAAGTGCATAAGTGTTTCACATCCGTGCAGTATCAACACTGAAACACAGTCAATATTCAGTTTAATGTAGTGTGTGTGTTGCAGGAGGCCTGTCGACCGAAACTGGTTAAAACCGGAATCACATTAATTGATGAAATAATTATAGCAAGAGCTCTCACTCCATCTCGATCACTCCACGACATTTCTTTCCTTGAAATTTGCACAATTTCCTGCCTGAAACTGCCTGAATTCAACAGTAAAACGCGTTTCCTTTTCCTAACTGATTTAAAAAATATGTATTAATTGTGATAATTATTTAAGCCTTCTCCAGTTTCTCAGGCCCTGGTCTGGCCTGTCAGGCCTTTAAAAAAATTCCCAAGATTCCCCACACAGTCCTCAGCTGAGTTTGTCTCAATTTTATTTCCATAAAATGACAAGCAACCTCTCCAACCATGACAAAGAGGAATGAGTGTATTTCCCCCCTCCCCTCTTCTCCCTCTATCTATCCATCTATCCATCCATCCCTCTCCTCTCCCCCCTCCTCTCCCTCCTCTTCGCACATCATGGGTGCAGGTGTGCTGATATGCAGCCAAACCAAGGCAACAAACGGCCAGTAATGAGTGAATGAATGTCAAATTAAAGACGGGGGGATCTCTTAAATAAATGTGGTGGTGTGATCTGAAATATGTTTTCATACTGATGTAAAAAAAAATATAAAAGCAGAGGATTGTGTGCCATTCTAGGAGGCGCGGCCGAGCCAGGAAAATACGCAGTACTAATGCATATGCATGTGATCAATAGACCTACCTTCCCCCCCTTAAAATAAAGTTTACCAAAAATCACACGTATCTAAAATACACAGCTGCCACAGGAGACAACAAATCGCGGTTGATTCGTGCAAAATGAGCGGAACATGGCATTGAAAAGCAACGGAGAATGGAAGTTTGTTTTCCACTGCGTTATCTACATCTCTCCCATCTCAAGCACTCTTTCCGCTCCAGTGGCTGTTTGCAGCCCCCAACCCTCCTCCTCACCACACACACACACACACACACACACACACACACACACACACAGAGTACATCTCCTGTTCAGTCACGGGACAGGGCGATGTACAGTGTGTATAATCGAAATAGACCCCGTAATCCAATTACATACAACAAAATCAGCCCAGAAGTCCTCACCGCAGCTGTAGCCTGGCAGAGGGCACTGCCAAGGCCAGCGATGGAGACCAGGACCACAAAACACACGCTCTGCCTATATTTATAAACTAATGCTCAAGATGAATCCAAATTTGTTAAGTAATAAGCTTCACAATCAGACATCTTCACTTACACATCGGTGCGTAAAGGCAATGGGGTTAAAAAAAAAAAAAACGAAGTGGAAAATTAAAATCTTGGTTCTTTTTTTCATGATTTGTTTGTTATGAAATAAAAGAAATTCATACATAATGAAAGAACAAACCATTTTACATTTAAAGCTAACTGAATCACTCTCTCCCATCTGCAGTATTTAGAGCGAAGCCAATCAGTAGAATCTGGTGCCACAGAAAATGGTGGATGAATAATTAGACCAGGGGATAACAACTGAGTCTGCACACACACACACCTGACACTCCTACATTTTATCAAAGAAAATAAACTGTAATATATAGCCTCTTCTTTCAAATATCCAACTGGGGCACATTATCTACAAATTAAAGGCCAGCGCTCAATACCCCACAGCATCAGTTCACACGTCTCTCATAAAATGTATTGACCCTTGTTGCCTCACAGCCGCACACACTCTTCAATACACATACGCGCGCACACACACACACATACGCACACAAGCTGGCGTTTATGCACTAGTTTAGTGTTTCCTTCCAAACTAAATTAACTGATAGAAAGGGTGCTTTAACCTCTGTGGACGCCCCCCCAAACCTCCCCAAGCACACATACATAAGCACACACAACCACACACACACATACACACACACTGGGAATCATATTTGTTTTTGGGGGTCAGAACAGGAAAAGTCAGCAAATGCATTAAACTCCTTTTGACCCCCCCATTCGGACTTTTGCGAGTAAACATCCTACAGCTGTGGCCAGCGTCAGCGCTGGAGGTCGCCCGTCTATCCGTGCGCGCGCCTGCAGATCCTTATCAGCCTCTCCTCCTATTCAACAGCCTCCATATTCACGACACCTCCACATATTCATCATTGCAAAATGCAAATGCCGTTGCCTTTCCCATCTTAACGAACACCGTGTGCACTTTGGGAGATCTTTGTGGTTTTCTCCGCGGTCATCCAAATTAAGTGCATATTGATTTTTATGCTCGTGATAAGCCCCTTCATCGTTTCTTAATCATATTTATCAGCTAATCAGGATGGGAGATTGAGAACGTGAGAGGGATCCGAGCACTCCTTCAGGAGGGAAAACGAAGGCTGAGCAGGAAAACATCCTCTCAAAACATTAAGAAAAAGTTATCAGTCTTCCCTCAAAGGTGTTTTAGAGTTTGATTTGACATCTCTGCCCTTCCTTTGTGAATGTAACCAATTCAATCCAACGGCATTTATCAACCTGATTAGCTGATAAATACGCACAGCCAACTTCAGCATTGCACTGGAGAGGAGACAACATGCAGATTAAGGCAACACTTGGAGAGACACATTTCCAACCTTACCTTCTTGCAAAGAATACAGCAGAAGTAAAGTTACAAGCCACATGCCATTAAAAGCAGTTATATTTCACAGGAATGTTGTGCAGTCCCCCCGAGAAGAGTGCACGGCGCAGCGGTCGGCCAGGCGAGGCTCCGTGCTGGACTGGATCTGCTTGATGCTCCCCGGCGGTCTCTCCAGCCCCTGGTCCCACACTCTCCAGCGCCGAGAAACGAGCCGCGGAGAAAGTACCGCCTCTGCTCCCTCCGTTCTCTCCTCCCCTTACCGGGACAGGCTGCCGTCGCCCCACCCCCGCCAGTATCCTAATGATGCGCCGTGGTGGAGAGGTGAGCGATATGTTACTAAATGTGGGACCAAACCAAAACCACTGGGACCTCTTCTTTTACGCACACTTGGATAGATGTTTTTCTCCGGCTGGCTGGTGCGCAAACTTAAAAACACGCCCGTCATCCAAGTGATGTAAATGTAGTTTTTGTGCAAACAAGTTCAGAAAACAGCAGCTGGAGGAAAATGCCTGCGCGTATTTCACATGCAAATCAACTTGAGAATTTCCATAGGGCTAAATCAGTTGTCACTGTCTTGTCTGTGCAGTGGTGAGCGCAGAAAGTGGAAGTAAAATTGCCCACGCCACCATGATGTATGATGTGTGAAGGCTGGGAGAGACCATGGGCGTTTTGTAACGCGGGTTCCAGGTGTAGAGGGTGAGGAGAGGGTGAGGAGAGGGGGCACAGAGAAGCTGCAGAATCCATTTCCATCGAGGGGAAAATGGGGATGTTGACTTTTTTTTTTTTTTTTAGAACAGATAGTGATTGAGATATGTTTTTTTTTTTTAAACAGTCTTTACTGTGATGGGATGGTCCAGAAATATTTGATCCATGGTCTTTGACTCTCTTTTTTCACACACACACACACAAGGGAGGACAAAGTGTGCCTCACAGACTCACTGATAAGGGTCACCATTGCCAGACTCACGAGATGTGTGTCTCCAAACAGAACGTCTGGTACTTTCATCTATCTCAACTATTTAGCTGGTTCACATTCATATGGCTTAATAAGAAGCACTAAAATCTTCAAGTACACTGTCACTTTAACTACTTTAAACAAGAGGTGTGAAGAAGGAAGCAGCCAGGACAAACAACCTGCAGGCTCTCCAGTCATACAAGTTTGCTTTGCATGTATTTACACTGCAGCTCAGCACCTGATCAGGACACTATCTAAACATCCTCAGTACCAGGATATGTGTATGTGCGGGTGTGTTTTAAATATCCAAAATAGTTCATCTAATCTGTATGTTTTGGCATCAGTAACCCCAGTGGAAATGGGTGTTCCACCTGATGCGCTGTCTGTGTGAACCACACAAGTGTTGTTCATGTTTTGAACTGTGCTTTTATCTCATAAATACACTTAGTTATTTATGTTCATACTATACTTATTAGAAAAGACAATCACGTGGACCACACAGTCTCTGAGATGTCAATGCTGAATGGGTTTAAAGCCACCATTCAGTTCATGATCCACGCACAGTAAAATAAACACCAAAACATGGCCGATTGTTGTTCATCCATTTCAGGCCAACCATAGAGACTCTACTCGTTGTCCACTTTAGTCGCACCACTTATCCGACATCAAACACCTTCTACTTGACACAAACTCCCCTCTAACCTCCACCATTGCTCTTTCTGTGTCTGTGTGTGTCTCTCTCTCTCACTTGTATAGTGTGGCATTTTGAGCGTGGGAAACCAAAAGTAGTCCTGGTTGTGGAATCGAGCTGAGGCAAGCTGTGGCCTCTCTCACACCCACTGAAGAGCCGCTGTAGTGTGTGGCAGGCAAGGCAGCACACTCTGCCTCCACTCTCTTATTATGTAACAGGTGGAAACACACACACACACCCACGCACCCTCTCTGTCTCTCTCTCTCCCTCTCTCAAACAGACCCACAAACATGCACACAACGACAGGGGCATATACATGGAGTGTGCACTGTACATCCGGATGTGTACTTTAAAATTCTTTTTATAGATGAATGCATTTTGCAGCTTTATGCACTCCCCCAGCTGCAGACTATAAGTCAAGTTTAAAAGTGCAGCCTATAGTGCATGCTGAGTGAGATGGACACTCTGTTTAGACATCTGACAGCCCTCGGGGTATATAATCTGTCCCCGCATCATGTGTTCTGCTCCTAATGACAAACAGCATAACAGCATCCAACACCTCCTGACGCTCAAACCCAGCTCCTCGTACACGGAGGCCCCACCCAGTAGCCCCGTATGGTAACACATGAAGTCTCTGTCAGGACTTCAAAAGGCAGCGTGGCAAGCTGGTTAAGGGGCTGATGTGAGTCGGCCTGACAGCACCAAGCAGGTTGGACTGTATGTCAGCCAGTGATCATCATGGGGGCTGACAGGCTCAGCCGGGCCAGCCAGGCCAGAGAAAAGGCAAGCAAGCTCCCAGACAGCTCTATGTGACTGTCGCTGAGGACAGGACCCAGGACAGGCTGCCACCACACCACTAAAAAAACCACAGCGACCATGTGACTCATCTCCATCACTCTGCTCCATCGTTGCCTGGAGATAGGGGAAGGAGATAGGAAACGAGGGGAGGAGGAGGAGGAGGAGGAGAGCGAGAGGAAGAGAGTTTGTTGACTGAGGAAGGAAAAATGGGCGAGCAGGGCAGGGGAGAAACAGAGAGCACGGAGGGAGGGGTGAGGGGCAGACAGAGAGAGAGAGAGAGTGATGAGGCAGATAAGTTAATGTGGATGTTAATGTTAATGCTCAGACAATCACAGCTCCCCTCAGGCGCTGACTACATGCTAGGATCATATTAACGCTACTGTATCCAGTATTAATGCACAGCCCCCAGCCCACTGAAACCTCGGCAAGGTCAGAATTAGGAGACGGCGAGGGCACATGGTACTGCTGCTTAGCTCTGTGCAAGGTCAGAAGGATCGAAATGAGAATGGGGAGAGAGATGCAGGAGTAGGGATGATGATGGTGGCTGGCGGTCGGAGGAGCTACAGGGTAAATCACTCACGATGATGGGTCAAACGGAGGAGCTACGATCCT
Source organism: Lates japonicus (assembly GCA_033238685.1). NCBI lineage: Eukaryota > Metazoa > Chordata > Actinopteri > Centropomidae > Lates > Lates japonicus. The sequence goes on along the minus strand of BRZM01002435.1, from coordinate 31,684 downwards.
TTAGAATCACATCATTGCAGTGAAAGTGAACACAAAAACTGCAGTGCTGTGGTAAGTGTCAATCCTGAACGCGGTCAAAGCCAAGCAACGTGCCGCAGAACCCCCTTTTTCCTTCTGTTGGGGCCGCCTAGCTAGCTCTGCATGCCACTGTGTATGAATGAGCCTCTGCATTAAGCTAATATGAACCACACACCACCATGCTGCAGTGCATTAACAGGAAGGCGCCGACCAATGGAGTGTGTTTATCTTTAACCAAGCATGTGTGATTGTTGTGGCAGATGTGTGAGAGTGTATCAGCACATCAGAGGACGTATGCGTGCGCGAGCGAGCGAGTGTGTGCCTACATGGCAGCAAATCGCAGGACATATTTCTGACTGCTCTTCCACCCCTTAAGTTGAGTGTGCGCACGCACGTGCATGCGTATTTGCCTGTTGTTTGCACATGCTTGCGAATGTGTGTTTTTGCATGAGAGTGCGTGCGTGTACACAGTAGACATCAAGGGGTGTTAATTTATTCAAATGAGCTGGGGAGGATAACAAGAGGATGGGGTGAGGGGCGGAGGTGGTGTACATGGGTGGTGGGGGTACCTTCTTCGGCTGGAGGTTCATCTCTCCATTTCTCTCCCACCCCCCCACCCCCCACTTGTTTTTCCACATTTGCAAATGAGACTATTTGCATGGCTGAGAAGGAGGGAGATGGGGGAGAAAGAGGATGAGATTGAAAAAGAGGAAGAAAAAAAATATTTGGGGAGGTAGGAAACGACGAGATTCTGAGGCAGACAGAACGCCCGCAGACAAAAACATACCGTGCCAGGGCGATACCACCACTTCCAAGATGGCTGCCGCTGGAGGCATCCTCTGTGGGACCAACCTAGAGACCCGCTGCTCTCGCTCCATAGTGGGTGACACACAAACACACTTTCTGACTTCATCTGTGTTCCTCTAGCATAACGAGGAGAATGAAATTTGAACAGCTCAGTAAAGGATTAACATTTATCATTTGAATTTGAATATATTAGAGACTTGGATGAATATGGTTGTGGCTTGTACAGAGATATTGATCAGAGATATCTAGTGACACCCAGTGGTCACAATTAAAGATGTTATCATTAGAAGATCACATACTGCTGTATCCCTTGTATTGGCTGATCTTGGCCTGAAGTTTATGTGTGGTAAACAAATTTATGGCTGCAGTTCACAGTCTGAGTCTATAGATTCATGATGGCTTCCATATCAAGTTTTTCTCTCTATCTTCCTCTCATCTATATACATGTAAATGTGGTTATCCAAATAGCTGAACAGTGTAAATTTTTGGGCTATTCATAAATATTTGTAAGATTTTGATATAAACGAAGTAACTAAAACATGTTCTTCTGACAAAAGTGTCTTATTTATCAGATTTACTTTTAGCCACTGCGACTTCAAATGTTTTATTTGTTGAATCTCTAAACAGTCAGTGTCTTAAGTTGAGACTGGAAATTCAACAAAGTGGGCAAGAGCCTCTGGGCCCCAGATTCTCGACAAATTCTCGGGTCCCCATAAATCTGTGATTCTGATCATTTTGATTGATTTTAGTGACATGACTAGATGTATGTTTTTTATGTTAAATTTACACCCCTTGAGTACAATATTAACTAAGGCAGGTCCTGCATTATGACCTAAATTGTGACTGTCAGTCAATAGCAGAATGGCTCTGTGTCAAAATCTAGTTGTAAAAACTTCATTGTTTTAATTTTTCTTTAGGGTACTCACATGGCAAAAAAGTTGAGTCCAACTAGACTACACCTGGGGCCAGGTTGTATGATTCAGTGACAGTGGACACTACTGGTTGGTTTCTTCACAGATAATGATGAAGAAGGCATGTGGGGGGAGGATCAAATGAGGACTCAACAACAAATCTTTGTCCCAAGACCTGTGAACAGGTTAATCTAGCCATGGTTATTGACTTTTGTATTTACACACAAGAAAGGTAACAAGAGTGTGAATTTGTCGCAAACTGGTGTTATTATACACAAACAGAGACACAGCCAATGGTGGAGAAAAATTGGCTGTGTTCCCCGCATCAAACTAATAAGTCACTGGTTATTGCATAAACTGGGTGACTGAAACCTTTCATCTAGTCATTCAAAGTAATTTAGTTAAATTGTGCTTGTGGACTCTGTTTTCGTACATCAAACCGCAGCAACCTCCAGGGCATTTAGAAGAGTAACATGTATAAATAAGGGATGAACAAACAGAAATAAACTGCTGTTTACACTAACGTCTTTGTAGTTCTGGTCTGTTACATTACATTAAGTCAACAATAAACTGATGCATTAGAGACAGAGTCAGACAGAGAGAGACAGAGAGAGAGCTGGCAGGTGTGAAAGGACGTTGTATAGCTCAGCTGAGGGCAGACTTTCCATCTTGACCCTCTGCGCTTTGATCTTATCACTTTCCCACGCGTTAACACTCCTGTACCTTTGTGTTACTAGTTAACCAGTTACACACAAACACACACACTCACACACACACACAGAACTACTCTAACAACAAAATCAATAGACATGCTGACAGTTGCACAACAGAGAAAACCATATTTAAGCATTGTATTCTTCAGTGTCTACAGCTAGAAGAATATTTAACTGAATTGAAGAGATGCATCACCACTTATCTTTCATAAACTATGTATTCGTTGGTCTGGTGACTACAAAAACTGATTTGTTAAACTATCAGGTAACTTAGAGGGGACCACTGACATTAATTTGACGGACAAGCCTGGTCGTATTCTACATTACTACCAGCAAATCACCTGAAAAGACAACAATTAACTGATCCTGCTAACAAGTAGAGCTGCAACTAATTTTTTTTTTCATCATCAATTCATCTCCCATTTACTCTCCTGATTAAATGTTCTTATTTTGTTGTACAAAATGTCAGAAATGTGTGAAAAATATAACTTTGTAGAGTCAAAAGAGAGTCCCCAACAGATACACTACACACACACACACTCCTGCCTGGGTAACTATACAACCTTGACTGTGGGCTGAGAGCAGGTTAGGCCAGTCAAAAAACATTAGGAAACAGACAGATATAGCCAAATGAGAAGTACAGGGGGTACACAAATGAATGCAAATATTTAATGAACTGTGGAACTGCTCACTACACTGCTACACAGGTTGGTCATATTAAGCTCAAGGCCAGTTATTAGCCATTTGTCCGCTATGAAACAGATCCCATTGTCAGCACTTTTTGAATTTTCAAAACAACATGAGAGAGAGAGAGAGGTCATCTGAACCCCAAACTGCAGGGTATGAGTAAAAAAGTAAATGCAAAATCATTAATTTGTGAAGGGACAAGCCCATTAAAGTTAAACACTGCACCAACTGAAGAACGGCAGACACAGTTTGAGCCAACCAGTAGAGAAACAGCGTGTCTCTCATGTTGTCAGCTCCCTATCATGAAGTGTTTTAGTCTCTTTGTCCACAACTTGCCCTTAAAAAATGTTGTTGTCAAACCATGCAAGGAAAACACATTTCATCCACTCTACACCTGTTTCCCCTCAGTCACCTTTACGCTTTTTGTCTCAGCAGCAACCACTGGAGACATCCTAAACACTTATGGGAACAGTAACTGATCAGCCCTCTCACACCTGTCCAGCATACTGTATGTGCATTTGCTTGTGTGTGTGTTGTTCTGCAAATCTCCTCCCGGTGCTGTGATGTTATCAGCTCTAGTGAACTGTGTGATAAATGGCTTCTCATGCTTACCTCATCTGAAGCCCTTATGAAAAACAGCTGACCTGAGCCCTGAGGGATCCAACCGGTAAAACCGCCTGCCTCACCGCTTGGCAGTAGGCTGTGTTAACTTCTACAGCTCGGGTCTCTCATTTTTTCCCCCCCACAAATTCAGGAGGCTGAATTGGGAAGACAGAAAGGAGAGGGGGTAAGAGTGGGAGAGAGAGGGAGAGAGCAGGGGGTCCTTGGGACTCACCCAGTTGACAGCTCCTGTCTCTCCCTGTAACGACTTATTTATTCAGGGATAATTAATCAGGCGCAGTTTTCTGGCGGTATGATTAATGCGCTTTGTCATCTGTGCTGCAGCAGTGAAAATACAGTAGCCTCTACGACGCCGCTGCTCGCCCGTAGCTTGCGCCGGTGTAACGGCAAAACGGGACATCCTGTTAAAAGTGGCGATGAGCATTGAACGCAACTTAAGTGATGCACGATGGAGGTCTTCTCTGTAACCAAACACTATAAAGACAGCAGCAACTTGTATTGCTTTTATCATGCTGGGACCACTGAAGGTGGTTTGCTGTTGCACATGTGATGCGTTTAAGGGCATTTTGCATATTCTTGTCTGTTTGCTGCACAGGTGAATTCATATCGCCCCTATTTATGTTTTTATTTAGTCTCTGATGTAATCTGCAGCATAAACATGTTTCAGACTACTGTCAGCTTTATAGTTCGTGATAGTATCTGTGACTTATCGGAGTAATTTTCCACCTACGTGTTGTTTCCCACGAGTTTTGGAGTCATTTGATTTCCCTCTCCTCAGTAAGCAGCTTTCACTTCTTCTTCATGTCAAGGGCAGTTGTGGCCGACCAAGTTCTTCTTCCTGTGGTCATGCCGGTCTTATGATGCCACCTTGTGATTGTTTTTGTTACCGCATGTCCGAGGAAATGTGTTGACATCTGTTTTTCGGTGTGTAATCAAATACGTTGACCGCAACTGTGTGCTGTCACCGAAGCAGATGAAATATTATGTTATAAATGTCGCCCGCAGGACTCCCAAAATACGTGGTTGAAGGGAAAGAGAGAACAAAAGGCGGGAAATAACGTTTGAAGCCTCTTGTTCAGGTAATGGCACCTGACGCGGGGGGGAGGGGCTTTCCCTCCCAGACAGGAGCGCTTGTTTTGTGTCGTATGATCAGGTGATTTTTTTGACGGGGACGCCTGACAACAGCATTTTGGTATTTCTATTGTGACGTATCTCCCATATAGTTTCATTCTTTTTATTCAGTCTGTCCTGTTAAAAGTTTTGTACAAATTTTGTATTGTATCGTGTATATTTTCGCATTCTTAACTTGTATTTAGTCCTTTTTTATCTAAGCGACTTTGCACCTGATTAGAGACACACCTGTGATTTCGTTGTCAGATAAAATGGCAAAATGAAGCTGCCCTGAAGTTGAAAAATTACAGGAAAATGTAAGGTGTTTCAGATCCAGGTGATCCAGAGCATCAATGACATCAAGGAAACATAGACACAGCAAGATTACGTACACTTTATTAATACAAAAGTCTTAACATTCTCACACACATAACAGTCGACAATACTGTGGCACATTGCAGCACCCCCCTTGGTTCCTGGCTGGTTCTGCATAGCTTAGTCTTCTTCAACGCGTCTCGGCTGTAGACAAAAGAGCCATTGTTGTTTTCACGTGGGAACCAGTCAATGCCATTTTTTATTTAGTTTCATTTTACCTTTAGCTGTTAAAAAAATAGGGTAACTGGAAGTATGCAGAGGTTAAAACTTTTTATTTGTATTGTCTCATAATGACCAGCAGATGTCACTATAAAGCCATATTTTATTTCAGCTGCTTGACACCAGCTCTCTTACCTTGGATTTGCCACAGTTGGCGATCTTGTTGCCTTTAAGAGAAAAAGAGATTGAGTGATTAGTTGTTTTTCAAAGCTCAGAGCAATTGTGCATTCTTTCAACAAAGCAAACAGAGCTGTAAGATGCAGAGATACATTTGAACCTCATGAACACAGTGTATACGCTCTCCTTATCAGACCTGTTACTGTTCAGAGGCACTGTTGTTTGCATTCAGCCAGTCTTTCCAACAACATACTGTATGACAGAAGCTGCCCACATTCACTCAGACATACACACACAGACACACACACACACACACACACCCATCACACCTTAGCTGTTTGGTTTCTCAGTGTCTTTCTATTTCAGACTCTTTACTTTTCTCTTCAGCTGAAACACATGACCAAGTCTGAACACATGCAACACACACTGACACTGGACGTGGTTTTTGACTCACCTGCCAACAGAATGAAGGAAAGGAACACGATGACCCCGGCAAACACCAGACCTCCAACACGTAGTGTGTGGTAGTCTACAAATTCACACAGGACATTGTCACTGTCATGTATCAAAGCTGTGACCATTCTCCCTATTTCTCACTCATTTTCACCCAGTGTTACCCTTTCACTTTTCCTCACACCTTCCTCACCCCCTGTCCCTGTTTTCTCTTTTTGTTTTCACTCTGATGTGGCACCTGGTATTTCCCTTATTTCTTCCTCTATCTCTGCACGTGCTTAATTTATTTGCTCATGTAACCTCTACGTATACTGGCTGAAACTCATCCCGTGCATGCTTTCTACATCCTCTTTTTTTAAAAGAGGAAGAGAGCAAAGTTACATATTTCAAGAGTTGTTGTTACTTACCATATACAAAGTCTGCATCAAGGTCAATTTCGGCACCTGGGAATAAAGAGGAACAGACAGAGGTGGAAACCCAGTGGAAATGTCATACAGAAACCACTACTGTAGTCTTGAGCAAGGTGAACAATTAAAGAAACCATCAAAACTGAATGCAAAATCACATTTCATTTAGACACATTCACCCTTTTTATGGATTTTGGCAAGGGATTTCAGATTTGGGACTTTGCTGGCTGAATGACTCACTGTCTAACTCTGTGAACATTAAGAAAATAGGTCACAGTCAGCATTGGTCCATTCCCCGCAGGTGTTTTTAACACAGACAGCATGCTATTTTGGGGTAGTCTAGGATGGAATGGGTATCAGATTTAGAATTGTAAGTGTTCCTACAAATGTAGTGTAATTTATTATAACCCCAGAATACTGTCACTCTGATGTTTTGCAACCACCACAGGGGACTTGTACACGTTGTCCTCTATTTTAACAACAGCATGTACAGCACTACTACCAACAGCAGTACAGATTTTGTGAACGTGATTAGCTGTGGCAGAATGTTCTACTGTGAGAAGGTGAGCCAGCACTGTGAAGCTGCAGGACTCCCCTTGGTTTTTGTAGTCCGTCAAGCTGTATGTCACCTATAGCTTTTTGTTGTTTTTCATAGTTACCCTGCATATTTATGCTAGACTTAATAAGCAGTTAATAAGTCAACCTTGTGTTACCCAGGTGCATGATTAACACGTTGCTGTTAGTGGCTCTGACTCAGAAAGACTGAGAATGGCTGTGACCTTGTAAATTATAGTCATTCAGATGGTGTCATGTTAAAGTGGCTTGGCTGTGATACAGTACATCCCTGCAGTTCAGGTGCTGCTTAACGTACCTTTAGGAGATGACATGTTGCCTCGACTGTTTGTGTGTTCAGTTGGAAAAACTGGAGGGACATAATACAAACAATTAACAAAAGGCCAGTGATAACATCAGCTGCCTGCTGGTGATCCATCCATGTCTGCTGTTTTAGATAATTTGACCAGGCATCTTGTTTTTATATAATGGCAATAAAAGTATCCTCCGTCAGGTCTGGTATTGTTTGTAGGTTCAGAGATTCATGTGGATTTGGTTTCAGTAGTCTTTCAATTCTAATAAAGTTAGAGACATGTAGAGGCTTGTTTAAATCGGCCTATTCGGTTTATATGAGAGGCAGCTGAAAGGCTAGGAAACTCTATATGTCCTGACAAATTGCCTCTCCGGGTTGTCTACTGCAGTCTTAATAGCAAAGTGATTGCCTTGATCTTCACTGGGAACTTTAAGAGGCTAATGGCGATATTGATCCCCACCCCCCCACATCTACACACACACACACATACGCACGCATACACAAGCCTCTCGTTTGATTTACATCTCTTGACCTATAATCATTAACTTACACAGATTAACAGACTAAAAATTTCCCTTAGTGTCTCCATTTTGTTAAAGCGTGCCACTATGAATTGTGGACTTCACTGCTTTCATTCATTATGTGTCTGGGCCTTTTCACTGCACCACTGAGTATAAGGGCATACCGGACAGTTACTCATTAATATATTACAGCTCCAATATTCATTAACCTTGAACCTTGCACAGTCTGATAGAGGTTATAGATGGAGCAAGAAAGAGTAGCTGTGGTGACTCCTGCTTAATAATGCAGAATTGATACTCAAATGATTTTGTCAAATAATCACACCTTAAATGCAGTAACGCATCACTGCTATTAGATGTATTCACTGCAAGACAATTAACAAGAACACTAACAACTCAGTGCTGTCTGTCCTCTAAACCTTCTTTCACAGTGTGTATTAAGTGGACCACATGTGCTCTTATATTTTCATCACAGGAATGCCAATAATTTCTCTTTTACACAGAAATACACATACTAGACATCAATTAAAACGATCTATTCATAACAAGCAATCCCCCCAAACAACAACACAAATTAACATTATACTTAGAAACTTAGTCCTATGATCCCACAGTATCAGTTAAACCACCAGAGGTGCATACAACAGATAGATTTTTTTTACCTGTGCATTTTCTGTAAATATTGGTTCATAAAAGCAGGTTGCTACTCACCTGAGCTGTTGAGGGCTCTGTATGACCTTAGGTGTGTGTCGTGCGTGTGTGTGTGTGTGGGTTCCATCAGCGTCAGGGGCAGGTGCAGATCAGACCCCCACCCCTCTAACACACACCCACAAATCACCTCTCGACGCCCACAGCCATATTTCAGTGCAGCCGCTCTGTTACATATTTACAGGCTCATAAAGTTTGTACTCTGATGCCAATAAAGAGAAGATCTACCAACCTTTGGAATCATAGCACAAAGAGCAGCATGTTACTGGCTCTGTTGGTGAAGAACCCATTTCCTGTTGTAGTTTCACAGCCCCAGGAGCTGCTTATAACCTTGATTGACATTGATAGGACATTACCAGACCGATTACAAGTACTGCCAGAGGGTTGCTTGTGAAATCTGATTTTCTAGGCTAAAATGTTCAGACATGAACACCCTGAAGAGAATTCTAAAAAACAAAAAACTTTAGATCTGTTTTTCATCTAAATGGGCACAAACACACATCATGTTTGTGTGTTCAGACATACTTTTATTTATTTATGCCAAAAGCACAACAGTTTGCTACACAACAAGCTCTCATGCGTTGATTGAACATAGCGTTTACTGGTACAGCGGCCATCTTTAAAACAAGTATACTCAGACCTAAGACTGGTGAAAGCCTGACCTAACAGGAGATTCACAACAAGGACTGTTCATTTGCTCTCTCGCTATGACTTGGCTTACATTAGGCTACAATTAATGTAGTCAAATAAATAATACAATGTTTAAGTTGCACTTCTCTCAAACTCAGCACCCAAACATTGTCTTCTCTTCTTCAGAAATGTACGACATGTATGATCATTCAAAGCATTGTGACATTAGAGAGACTCTCTAAACAATTTGAACAAACAAAACACAAAAGAAAAAGTAAAGAGACCCAAGCTTCACAGATTTGCGGCACTACTGAGTGTGTATAGAGAGACTAATCATAGTCTGCTAGAGACTAGTTAATCCTGGCGGAGCCAGTGACGGAGCAGTGGAGTGGGTGTGGAGAAGAAGGCAGTGAGACAGCTGATGCAGGAGCTCCCTCAACTATAGACGATAAAACGCCGCAGTGAAGGAGCTCGTGCAGATACCTGCAAACCATTCCTGTGCTCAGTCAGAGAGCTGTGGCAGTTGAGATTGTCTTATATAAGGCTCATCACATTTACATGTAGAGATGCACATGCACTCGTGATATACACTCAATCACACATATACAGGATATGCATACAGATATATCCACATGTGCACGCAAACACACCCAACCATTCAAACATGGACCTAAATGAAGGATATTTAACTGTATATCTTATCCATAAACTATCTTTACTTATATATACTTATATATGTATACTGTATATATAGATATATGTTATAATCCAAATGTGACAAACATTATCCAGGACAATTGACAAAATGTCAATAAACAACAAATTGACAAATCCTAAAACCTAAAGGTAATAGAAGTACAAAACAAAGAACAGCCAACCACACCACATTAAAAATTCTTCTAGGGCTTAAAAGACAATCTTGTGTCGAAGGTGCTACTGGCTAAGACAAAGAACTGGAGTGAGAGACTGTCACGGAAAGGCACAGGGACGAACAAGAGAACTGAAGGACTGGCACGGTCACAACGGAGCACAACAGGAGAAAGGTTTGTCTTCAGGGCACAAGATTTATGTACATATTAAACCTCTAAACGTATACCTCCCCTCTCACCCTGTCATATAACCAGTAATATCAATTTATTCATTGTTATGGTGGCTTAATATCAAATAAAACTGATCATTATTTCAGAGGGCAGTCATGTCCCGTGGAGTTGTCTCAGTTCTCTGCTGGAGTCTCTTTGGCAGCCACTGCAGCTAAAAGAGGTCAAGAACAAGGGATTTAGTTCAATCATAAGAACAAAGTGTTAAACTCGCTCACATTCATTTCTTCCTAAACATTTCTGTCCTTCTCTCTCTCCTTTACTCTCTCGTTTACTTAAGTGCAACTGCTTAAAAGACAGTGCTCTTTAACTGAAATTGTGTTTATCTGAGATTGTTGTGGACAATTTTAGAAAGGATCACTTTTTATTTATTTTTATTTTTTTTTACTTCTACTCATTTTTAAATAAAAGCTTTTACCAGTAGTGCTTATTTTTACAATGTGACAAAGGCAAAGTGTCTGAATGCTTCTTCCACCACTGCTTTTCAGTCCACATTATGAAAATCATCTTGTAAAGACTTGGAGCTTACTTTGAGTTTGTTAATACAGCATTTTACCAGCTTTATGTTAATGCAGTTGCAAGCAGGAGCTATCAGTGTATCTTTGAACTCATTTGAAAGCACTGTATGAATGAGCACTGCTGCCAGCTTAATGAACTCTATGTTACATTTAATGATTTTTCAAACCAATTAAAAGGCCTATCATGAAATATAGAGATATTTCTAATCAGGGATTTGTTGAGGATTTATTGATATTCACCCTGTGATAAGACTGCCAAAAAAAGTACCTTTCTTTCATCTCTGAAGAGTTGAACACTTAAGCTTGAATTCTGTAATTCTATTCTACTCCTAGCCTTAGACAAAGTCCTTCCTTCATGAAACACTTGTTATGCAGACAATAGATCACACATTAAAAACAGCTGGTATGGGTTACACAGTCAGAAAATCAAACCCAGGAATCAAACAGTAGGGAAACATGGATGCTGTGAAAATGATCATGTACTTGGTTGTTTCTTTCATTTAAAAGGAAGCCAACTGTGAGATTTCAGCTGTGGAGACAAGGAGAGATTTCAAAACAGTTGATGCTTGAAACTATTTATAACAATACAGCAATTCTGATAATAATGTAAAGGTATGTAAATGTAAAGGCCCACAGTTTTGTTGTACCCTATTATACAATGAAAATAAAGCCTATTCTTCTATTCTAACAAAATGTTCCCTCCCAAAAGGTTTTGGAAGGTATTAAACCAAACTTGTTGTACGCCTTTTGAAAGAGGTCAGCAGTAATTTAAAGCATATACAACTTGTATTCCTTCTTTGTGTCACACATACAGTACAGTTCAATATGCGTGAATATGTGCACACGGAGCGAATCACCTCTCCCCCCTCCTCCCTCCCTTTCCCATGGGCACTCCCAAAGGAAAACTCAATTATGGATGTATGTCAGGGGGTGAGCCAAAGGTGAGAGGAGCTGACAGAGAGTTAAAATGTGCATCTTACCCTTGGAGACAATCAGGTTCTCCTCCTGTGCTTCCTCGTCTCCAGGGGCCCTGAAGAGAGGAACCACGTGTTGTCATGGTAACCAAATCATGTAATATGACAAAAAAAAAAGCCCTTAAAAAAACAAGTCTTTGTTTTCTATTTTTCTCCAATCAGAGATGGACAGTGACATACCTGGGCTTCTGGGTGATACTGCAGCGGCATCGCCGACCTGGCAACGTAAGAAATCATTAGCTGTGTTGACCGAGATCTAATTAGTTGAATGTACTGTCTGTGTCATCACTGGTAAAAGTATTTCAGTGTTTCCTGCTAATTGAAATATAGTTAATAATAATAAATTGTGTAAAAACACATGGTATGGCCATGGAAATGCACTAATGATTCATTACTTACTTATTAATTATCTTTAATTTGCTTGTAACACTTGATTACACTGAGTGCATGTTACACATGATATAATGATACACTAGCACACACACAAACACACAGGTAGAGGTTAACTTACTGAGGATGAGAAGAATGCCCAGTGTGAACAACACCACAGCTAAGGCCAATCCCCCAATCCTGAGACTCTCATAGTCTGTAGAACGAGTTGATGACAGAGTGCACACAGGAGCAGGGGAAGGAAATTGAATCAGTATGTCATTTATGGCAAAAAATTTTCTTTAGTGTAGAGGGAGTCACTACATCTTGAAAATGGTGTGTTCAGGAAACAAAGATTTTCTAAACTTACCATAAACAAATGGGTTTTCAACTTTCTTGCCATCTGTGCCATCTGTAAAATGTAATAGCAACCGCACAATTAGAACCTTGGTGTAGCAACACATATCGCGTCTATCGTCTGTCTTTTTTGATCTTACCAATGGGAGGCCCTAATATCAAAAGTTGTCAATTCTGTATTCCTCAGTCCATTTAGGATAAATCTTCACCTCACATTTTACATCCTGGTACTGACTTGTAGTTGACCTGTGCACCTTTATTAATCATGACCACGATGTTTCAAAAAATAAGTGTTTTGCTTAACTACTCTTACCCATGCCTTAACTACAGTCTATTTACCATATTTCCCCAAAGTTAACCATATCATAGATTGAATGTGCAAATACTATAGAAGGCAGAAACTATGGACATAATCAGAGAGTTTCATTATTGTTGTTTGTTTTGTTATTCATACACATACATTATCCTTTCTCTCCCCTACCAAACAACCACTTTTTAGCACTGATTTTTCTCTATAAAAACCTCCTTTTAATTAACCCACAGTTGGGTCTGGTGATTCTTGGACTTAATCCATACATCTGCCACTGTTCACTGTAGTGGGGCAATCCATATGGGTTTGATCTGATGTGGGAACCAACAGACCACACCATGTGGCTGCTAGGACTGAGGTGTTAGACATTACATCAAGGGTACTCACCCTGCGCATTGGGGTCTGTTACAGCTGAGAGGCAGCGAAGAGGGAAAGTGGTTTGAGCGAGAGGGAGAGAGGAAAAGGGAGAGAGAAGGAACACACGAAATCAGGTGGGAGAACAATACTCAAAACAGTCCTATCTCTCTCTTTGTCTATTCATCTATCTGTCTATGTTCTACCTTATACAAACTCCAAGTGTCATTTAAAAAAAAAAAGACATTTGCAGCACAGCACTACATCATCTATTTGTAGTGTGTGACTGTTAGAGCATGTGTTTACGTGTCTTACATTTAATCACACACTTTAAACAGACCTCACACACGCAGTCAGTGACACAGCCGTTCTGTGAAACCCACACATAAAGCCCTAAAGTCGTAATTGATGTTTTGCTCACTGGCCCACACCCATGGAGTGCCTTTTCATGTAACATCACTACCCGCCCTTACACTGCCTCCCTATGGACAATTGGTGTGTTTCATGAGTAGGGGGGTACTTACCAGCCACACACACCAGGAGTGAAGAGAGGAAGAGCAAAATAGTTTCCATGGCAACTGTTGACATAGAGTAATACAGAGGGAGGGTGAGAGAGAATGGAAGAAAGATAGAAAAAAATACAGTGAGAGAGAGTTTGAGTAAGCAACACTACTCCGCTACATGTACAACACACCAGTTTGGAACATAAACAATAACAATGAACGCACAAACACATACAGTTTATAGACACCCCACAGACCAAACAGACTACATACGGTGTGTGAAAGGGGGAACCACATCACACAGCACTGGCTCTATCCAAACCCCTGGAGTGTAACTGATGTAAAAGGCCTGGATATAGTTTGTTTTTTTTTTAATCTTGCATACAACCATGTCTAGAGCCTGCCTTTCAGCAGAGATTACCCTGCTCTGTGGGTATCCCACAACCTTGACCTATTTTCATGTAGGGTATTCAATGCATTCCAACAGTAACTCCTACAAAATGTGTTAATGCTCAACTATTTTGCAATTGGTTAATGCATTTTGTAGGTACTGTAAATACCCAGGTAGTTTTAGCCATGCTGGCTGCATGGCCTCCAAGGGGTTGGCAAATGTTATTCTATCCATGAGTCAGTCAGTGGTTACCCACTTTGAATGAAATATTTCCACAACTTCTGCATGGATTACTGTGACATTTTTACAGACATTCGTGTTCCCAGAGGATGAATCCCACACTTATTGGCAATTCTACATCCTGGTTTTAGTGACATGTCTTGACCTTAGTATTCTACTGTCTTGTGATGAGGTTGATACTAAAGTGGAGTCCAACTACAGGATGGATTGTCATGAAAGAAAGGCCTACATTTGTACACAGAAAGAAAACACACCAATCATGAAACATTATGAAAGACTTGATATCAATTGGTTTTGATATGCTACCAATAAAACAGTGTCACAGGGGCATTTTAAATAATTGGAGTATGTAAGACTGCATGTACACAGGAATATTAGTGGAATATTAAAGTTTATTAACCATGTAAACAGCCTGTGGAATGTTGTCTTTCAGAATAAGGGCAAAAACCTGAATATCTTGTGCATGTAAATGTGGTGATTGTGTCACAGGCTACTTCTTTTGACTTGTTAATACAGTGATGAACCTTTATAAGTAACTTATCTACAAAATGGCCACAGCCACCACAAAATGTTCACACTGAGTGTGCTAGTTATCAGCGTCTTACTTGCAGTTTCTTTCTCTACTTTTAACTAGTAACATTTGAACAAAGAAGTATTTTTGGCAGAATGAAGTTAACGTCTAGGTCCTCAGATTTATAAACTCCCACAAAGAAGGGTTTGAGTTATCAGGAAAGGCAGTAGCTACTGCCTCCTCTTTCTGATGTCTCAATACAATAATGGTCAGGGTATTTCCTTATACGGTGACCTGATGGTAAATAAGTCATCAGTCTATATCTACAAGTGGTCTAATTCCATCAAATTTTCCAAGCAGCCATTATGTGTTATACATCAATCTTCAGGAACCATCAAACAAACCAACAGGATGTATTGAGAGTAATGTGTCAACATAGATGAGTACTGGTGGGTAAGACTTGACAGCAATGTATTTGATGGAGCATGTCAAAGCTCTATAGTGAAATAACAGAAAGTGACAACTTTAGAAGTATATACATATACAAACCATCTGTCTCAAGTCCAAATGTTTATATACACCAAGCTGAACCAGTCTTGTTTGAGAGTGCCACCGGCTGTCTATTCATCTGTCTACATGCCTGTATTTCTTTCCCATCCATCTAACTGACTGGCTGTCTGACTTACTGGATCCATTATGTTCATTCACCCATTTGGCTGTTTGTCTGTCTTCAGTTGCATCAGGTGGTACGTGACATAGTGTACTTAAATGAACAGATTCCATTATAGTCATTAGTGAGGTACTGACTGTAGCAGTTCGTGCTGTTATTTGTATGTTGGTGTTCATATATTTGATTTAGAGCCCTTATACAGATCTGACCAACACTGGTAACTTGGACATTTCTGAAATAATATGACACAAGATGAGACAACTGACAAACATAAGGCCTAGCATCCATCACACTAATGGTATCTCCTTAAACGAAAAATCAACCTATGTGACCTTGAACATACACATATATAGTTAAATTAGCTGTTTCATGTAAGAATAGTTTAGTAGAATTAGTCAAAAGTCATTTATCTATAAAATACTGCAGACAAAAGAGAATTTCTTTAATTTTAGTTAGACCACACAGCCAAGACAGAAACCTTTAAGTCCTCTCTCAAGGTCTTTTTTAACCATCACCATGTACTATGAAGAATATGGTATCCAAATGGCACTTACAGTCTAGTTAAACCAAACCCAGATATGAATGATGAAATATGACAATATAGCTTCCTGAGGCTGTCTGTCACATCCGCACATCTTGAAAGACATCTTTTTTCACACATCAGAGGTGATGATTGACGGTTGGCCCCAAACCGTGCATCACTGATATTCAGTTCAACAACAATAAACACCGATCCAGCTCAAGTAAAACAGGCAAGAAAAAATTATTCACGCTAATGCAGGTGAAATCTACAGCACTACATTTTTTTTCTCATTACCACTTTGATATCTACCTGTTATGGAGTAGGAAACATCCAAACACACTTCTTCTTTGAATTTTGTTCGTGACAGAGCTCAGTACAGTTAGAGCAAACAGTCAATAAGTAGGGTTATCTCTGTTCAGTCTATTAAACAGTTCGCTTTATTGAACATAGACTGCTTTGTTTTTGCTCACACCACAAAACTTGTACTGCTTTTGAGATTCTTACACTGCAGTTATAGAAGCCATATAAATTACCTATAGTTTCAGAATAGTAAAAAACCTGACAGTGACACAGAAGTTTAAATATAAATATTGTGGTTTACCTAATTAGTAGTCTGTAAGATTTGTGTATCACTGTCATCTATGTCTGACACCTGACTTTTTTCTTCTTTTTTTTGATTGTTAAGGTTTCATCTTTAGGGTAATTATATGCAATGCTCAAGCACGCTTTTAAGAGATGGTTACCTAAGGATGAGAAATTGTTAAGTATGTTGATCATGAGCCACACTGATCTCTCTCTTCAAAAGCAACAGGAGTCTCCCCCACCTTAATAATAAATAATACAAATAGAGAAAAGCTCCTGAAGATAAAAGCCATCCATCTCTGAACAAATATGCACCACTGTAAGCCCTCCCACATTGTTTTCAGAAGGGAGAAGAAACAAGTGTTCAAACTAAAAGTAAAGGTTTACAATTAATAACAGAAAGCTTAAACTGAAAATATAACTGTGCGTGAGGCAAAATACTTCAGCCATTTGCAAAATGTTCCCATACAACATCATCTGATCCTCTAGCACTATATTTAGATAGAGCATTACGGAATAATGTGCTGCTCATCCGATGGTGGCCTCCTTCACTGGCAGTGTAAAAGATGAGTCCGTCGCAAGAGACTAATGGAGAGGAGGAAATGTTGGAGGAAAGATGAAGCTGTTGGTGGCTGTTGATGGAGAGAATGCAGTTCTTTGTGTCTCATCTCACTGAGACTTGCTAATAGCATTGATATGACGGTAACTGCTCATGGTTAAGTGGCTCGTTGACAACCTCCATTAACTCTAGGAGGATTCAAAGATAAACTGGGGTTTAAGGCCGAGTAACCAGTCAATTCTAACGCATTAGATGGCTTTCATTCACCCTATTAACACCTGCTCCTATGGAAGCAGACTTTATACAATACAAATCCTAATGAAAGAATTTGTATTTATTATTGACATAATTATTGCAGGTTTAATTTAGAAGGAACTGCTAACGTCCCCAGTTTGTCTGGTTATTGGTCCAAAGAAGGATGAAGAGCAGGAAATGATTGATCAGATGACATATATACTGTGGATATCAATGCCAGATATTTCATAGGCAAGTACTGAAAGATTGGTAATTGTTTGGGTTGTACATGTGAACCTTTGAGGGGGAGTATTTTTAACTGTTAGTGGGTCAGTGTCATACTTTGTCCTGGAGAACCCTTTAGGGTGTTTGGCACAGCACTGCCAAATGTAATGTATCAAGCACCCATTCAGCGCCAGCCTTCTCTTCCTAGGTATGACACATGGCACCTGAGCAGTTTCTTCTCCATCTTCTAACTTAATTATCTGCACTATTGTTTAAACAATATCAAGTTCCAGACCCAGCCCCTTTGTCTGGAGAGGAGAGGACAGGGAAAGGGCAGGCAGGGCGACCGTATCTCTTTGGGGAGGACAAGGAAATGTAGGGAAGGAGGCTGTTTTCTGTAATGTACCCAGGGAAAGGCAGAAGACGGTGAGAGCAGGGGGATGAGCAGACAGGGCCAGACACTGTCTGGCAGGAGAGACAGGCGAGTTGGGCATAAAGAGGGAGACACTGTCTGAGGGGAGAGGACAAGGGAAGGGCAGTGTGTTGCATTTATAGTGGCATTTGCATAAAATACAGAGTATTGAAAAGAAAGGTCAGAAATGTGTGAGGCAAATGTGATGAGGGAGATGAAGACAGAGACTAAAGAGACAACAATTAGACAAAGCAATAGGAGTAGTGAGATGACAAAGTAGGGCAAGCAGCGGATGTCAGTGAGATATGAAAACAACAATGCAACCTTTGACATCACACAATCTGGCAAATGCAAGAGTCTCAGAAGATGAGGACACAAACCCTTTAACAAACACCTGAAATGACAAGCTCACCCATAACTATGGAAAAGCAGACAAGGCTATTAAATAAAGAATATATCAAATGACTGAGTAGGCCCAATAAAGTCCATTGTATTTCTATTGTATTTCTACCCCACCAACACTCCCTAACACAACACACCCTGCATAATGACACAGATCAAAATGTAATTTGAAGTCATATCAGGTAATAGATGTTGTTCTCCCTGGCTTGCTGCACGTTTCATTGTCTGGTCGTTGTTCACTGAGGTGCAACTTCAATGAAACATCAAGTACAACTGTATGTGTCTCTGAGAGAATGTGCACCTGTTTGACTGGATATTTGAGTTTATGTGTGTTTCCTCTTTAAAATGCAAGAGCCAATGCATCATTGTGCCAGTTCTTCATTTGTGCAGACTTCAGTTTGGTGAACAACACCCTGAGGCTTTGTAAGTATGACACATTATATTATTATTATATAAATAAATGAATACTAGAGTTGGAAGTGTCAAATAAACGGTGTTTCTATTTTTCAGCATCAATTAAAAAATGTGGGCAGGTGGGGGGCTAGTCACGCTATAGTCTCATAGCCTTTGAGGAAAAAAAAACAATTTGATTCCCAGCATTCACACCATCGATAAAGTACATCACCATGACAACAGTGCGTTGTTCCACAGTGTCCAGTTATCTCATGGTAACTGGTTCTGAAACTGAAAAATTCCGGGTTAAGATGACGGCCTCATGTGAAACACAAGGACAATCGCAGTCCACATAAACAGGAGAAAGGGTGTGTACGAGGCTTTGAAATTCGAATAAGTCTGTCTTATTAGTCTGTGTCTCCAGGATAAATCGCCAAGACGTCCATTCATTAAGAAAAGCCAAAATAGGACGGTGATGGAAAATTCGGCAGCTTTTGTTACCTGCAAGTTAGCACAACAAACACAAGACCGACACCGGCACCGATCACCTCTCCATTATGATGTCAACGCACAGCTCAAAGTGGCACTGCCAAGGTTCACCGACAGACCTAAATGTACAACGAAAATGATGTATTTCAACATCCGATAAGACGTCTGCGCATTCATCCACTTGCGCACCCTCAACCTGTGGATCATCTGATGGAGCTTTGAGAAGCGAGCCATCCGCTCCTAGGATTCTCCGTTTCGGTGAAAGCAACAAGCAGTGAGCATCACACGACAGCTGCTGATATTTATCAACTTTACCTTGCATGGCACGAGTCGAGAAAGTGAACTGGTCACGCCTGGCTTTTTTTTTTTTACGTCTTTGATCCATTTTTGCCATTATTATTATTTATTTATTTATTTATTGCCGCGCAGTCAGTGAAGGTTATATAGACAGTGCCAGTAGACACACCGTGATATAGGCCATTAGAGTAGTGATAAATAACTAGCGTTGTAAAACGATATCTCAAAGTCAACAAAAGCACATCCGTTATGTGTAAATATTACACCACAACGTTTCATTTAGAAGTGATTCAGTGAAAAACCCTAATTACTCCATTTATTTAATTTGACCGTTTACTCCAAAGCGGTTGAACAATTTGATTTCCTTTCTAATCCTTCCTCTTGACTACTATGATCCCTCCTGACTGTCATTCTACGAAACAATAACAATAAAACCATCGAACACATAACACACGCACGCTCATCAACTTACCTCTTGTTTCTCCAGCTGGACCGATGGCCAACAAACTGATATCCACCCACAAAAAAATCAGTCAGCTTGTATCTACAAGGCTTTTGGTTGCAAATATTCTCATCTGTCAATATATGCACACTTCTCACATCTACTTTATCCTGGAAAAAGAGGTGTGATTGATAACAGCGTGACTCCGAGAGTGACTGTCTATTCAGCGCGTTGAATCCTTTCTGTCGCTCTCTCTCCCTCCCTCTCTCTCGCTCTCACACACAACACACACCCATCGTAGACCCCCCAGCATTATGTCAGCCTCTTGTGTGATTGGCAATTTGTGAGGGTCAGACAGATCAACGCCATAATAATGATTTTCCTTCATCTTTAATTTTTTTTAATGTATGCCCAGTGTTTAAAGCTCAGTGATCCCACACGTTAGACAAGTAGAAAATTCTGTTAGACAGCATGGCCAGTCCACATAAATATGACACACACAACACACACACACATACACGTTGACATACAAAAAAAAAATTTTCACAGTGTGAGCAGAAGAGGAGGTTTAGGTGCACAGAGTGCCAGCTCAGTAAAGGGGGTCAAGCGTCACACTGATTTCCTTCTTCATAAAGTGAATATATAAAGTGTCCTTACTTTATTTCAATGTGATAAACAACAGGTAACATAGAAAAGCCTGAGATGTGTCCCTGAGGACAAAAAACACACCTCTATACAATCATAAATCATTTTACTACCCTTCTCAAACCAATTAAAGAGATCATAGTCCAGTAGACTGTTGCATTGGCACAGAACACATAAGAGAAGGGCCAGCCATCTTTAAAGCTCGCTTAACATGTACTGTAGGTAAACCTACAGTAAGTATACTGTACAACTGAGACTCCAAAAGACAGAGGAAAAAAATCAAGAACTGAAGTCATTCCATCGATTAGTGTGTATGTGACAGGGGACGAATATAAATGATGTAGGAAACCAGGACAGATGTCCTTTGTTCAACTTGTGCATTTTTGTGACACTACTACTCCCTCAACCTTTCATCTGTCTGTCTTCCTGTCTACAGCATCTCCTCACCAATGTGTCAGTCCATCCATCTCCCTAAGAAGACTTCATAGTGCGGGGTCCATCGGGGGGAGCGGGGAAGCGGACCACCCGCAGGAGACAAAGGGGCATCATGGCTTCTCTTGCTGTAGGAGGCACAGGAAGAGTTAAGATGGTGAAAACCTGTGACCTACTAAAGTAAGTCTAAATGCAACCTAATCATTTGGATGTCAAACATGCCCGCCTACGCTTTTTATTCACTCTTTGCTCCATCCACTCTTACCTGCATTTTGCTGTAGATCCAGGGCAAAACACTGCTGACTTTGGTATAAACGCCAGGCTTGTTTCTTTCACCGCAGCCAGCTCCCCAGCTTGTGATCCCTGCCAGGTACCAACGACTGTCTTTCTGACACACCAGAGGTCCACCACTGTCACCCTAGAGAATGTAGTTCATACATAGTTAACACGTGTTTTCCTCTAAAGTTTGCTGGGAGTTCAAAACACAAAGTTTATCCACCTTCATCGCTGTAAACCTGTCCCTTGACAGTGACACCTCACCTGACAGGAGTCTTTGCCTCCATTCAGGTCCCCAGCACAGAGCATGTTCCTGGACACAGAGCCTCCATACACACGGGGGTTGTTACACACTGGTGTACCAATGATGTCCACAGTCACTTCCATCAGATCCCTGGAGACGGTGCCTGTGTCGGAGAAAACAATGTAATCACTTTTCCAACAAGGCTCTAAAATATGTCAAAATAGTGGTTGAATATATATGAAACTTTACACTGAGCTTAAAAACAGGATTAGCTGACTGATAAATATGTGCACTGTGATGGCAACAGCTAGTCCACGGTCACGTCTTCTCTCCTTTGTCTTCATTTTATATGATTGTGGTGCTGCGCATTCTTACTTCCCCTGTCATTCTGCAGCTGCACATCAGCCATTACTGTTGTTTTACGTCCATCTTTCTCATTTGCTATCAGCCTCAGTATTATAGAGGACAGCCATTAATCACACATGCGTGTTCCCTTAGGTGGTCCAGACTTTATTGCATTGTGTTCTGCCTGCCTGTATTTCTTCCGATGCCTATCTTCCTGAATGTCCTGTGGCTCTTTGTTTTGTCTGAGTGTGTTCTTCTTGCCGACTGTAACTCTGCCTTTTGACCTAAGGACCGATTTTGGTACCAGATCCAATAAAATAAACAAACTTGGTGGCTCCATGTCTCAGCTTACCGGATCCTGCCTCAGTAGTGCCAAAGCCTGAGGTCCAGCATTTGGTTCCATGGGGAAATTGCTGGCCAGATGTTGGCAGACAAGCTGGCTGAACTTTATCTAGATAACACAACAAAACAAGCATTTAACTTTTGCAAACACAACAGGAAACTTGTATACTCAAAATGATAGTACTTCAGACAGATGCACACACAGAAAACAAGATATTTCTATAGGTTGTAAAAATGTAGTGACTTCTTCAAGGCTTATCCAGCTGCAGTATGAGTATCTATTGAGTCTTTATAGCATCATTCAAGACTTTGGACAGTGTTCTATACAGTATATTCTGACTCTATGACTCTTTTCTTGCTGCAAGGAGGTCAGATTCCCACCAGGTATCTAGGTGGTGATGTGAGGACAAAATTCTGACTGCAGCCTCAGAATGAAAACAGGATGAAACATATTAATAAGGGGAATATGAGACTGACCATTGAAAACGACCGGAGATGTAAGTTTCAGCAGAGCAATGTCTTGGTCATTAGTCTTGCTGCTGTAGTTCTCGTTGAGCAGGATCTTCTTAACCAGGTAAGGCTGAGGTAGATTGTCCAGGGACACCACTCCAGCATACACTTTCCAGTGGTCAGCTGAGACAGCCAAAGAGTTGCTTCTGCAGCGCAGAAAGAGACCGTTCAGTCGAAAACAACGGGTTCACACTGATTTGGTTCTTACATTCTCAGCACAGAAGAGGACTTTGAATCTTTGCATTGTAACTTTATGAGCTCAGCATTGTGGACTGCAGCTGAACAGAATTTCCAAAATGTGGAAAGGATTATAAGATGCATTATCTGTGTCACTCACCTTGGGAAGCAGTGTGCAGCAGTCAGCACAAAATCATGAGAGATCAGGACTCCGCCGCAGACGTGGGATCCTCTGAAGTGGAGCGACAACTGCCAAGGCCACTGACCTGTCTTGGCTATGCTGCCCCCAATGATCCGGGATGTAGACTGCTGCTGACCACAGTCTAGGAAAGAGAAACAATGTAAGACACTCTACCATACCAAGGAAACAGCTAAAACATCTTTTATATACGGTTGAGCAATAACTCAGTGTTATTGTGTAGTTTCAGGTGGTGCTAGAATCAGTCATCACTTTGTGTTATTGCTGATTATTATGTCAATGTAGAATATGTAAAGCGCTGATGTTTGCCATCTAGGCTCTGACCTCATCACTCCCCACAAAGAAGCTCCAGGCTCAGAGAGCATTGTGGGGGGAGTGATGATAGTAACTGCCCCCTGAGGAGAGGTACACTCAGACCCTAGTGGATGCAACAGTATACTAACATTGGCAGCAGTAGTAGAAAGTGTCAGTATAGTTTTCAGGCAAGCGGTATACCAGCAGGCATGGCAGAAAAAGAGTGAGAAAGCACTAACAGCTTAGGTACACATGACTCTAAGGGGGCCTTAGATTTATGTTGCAGTGCCAGGTGGATGCTATGTGCAGTTAAGTGTAGTGGTGGACTCAAGTTGGCTGCCGGAACTAGCTAGCATGCTGACTTTCATATTTTCATTGTTTGGTTTTCTCATTTTTGAAATTCAACCTTATCACACCAGCTTCTATATAATATGGTCTATAGAAATATTCTCTGAATTCAATCCAGATTTAAAATTCAAAGAAGGCAAGAAATGGTTTTAGAAAATCTTACAATGAGCAAAAACATGCTGCAGCAATGTCAAGTGATATGATCGGATACTTATGTTTTGTTGTTGTGGTGCCAAATGGCTGAATGCGCAGTCATTGGTACTGTGTGTGCATAAGAGAGAGAGAGAGAAAGAGAGGCAGAGAGAGAGCTCATGTGTTACTGTGTGTGACACAGGACTGTAGGAACAGATGGAGGCTCCTTACCCACACACTGCAGGGAGACAATCTTCTGGTCTGGACAGGAAGGACTGTGCAATGCCACAATGAAAAACGCATGTTAGTTAACATGAGCACACACAGTCACCTACTGTGCACATTACTCCTGTTTTGTAGGTATCCCTCTTTTACAAATATTGATAGATTTCACATGATCAGACAGACATCACAACAAAATTGGAAGGATCATAGATTAAGCTGTGTATGAAACAGGGGAGATTCTATACCTGACTGTTACAAGACCCTGGATAGGTGAGGATGATCTGCTGGTCATTGTTAAACCAGTGGTCTCCTGGGATTGAATTGGTTTGGTGACACTTGACCTGGAGATAGAGAGAAGGGCAGTTTAGAAAGCTGAAGAGATAAACTTGCACATACAGAGACCATTTTGTTGAAACAATGCCTGACTGGATCTGGAAAGTCATTCTGGCTCTGTCACACTGAGACACCCCAGAGAGACCCATGGAGAATCAATTCAGCCCTTAACACACAGCAGCAGGTGAGGAGAAATTAGAAATTAGATGGATCTCAGCGGGTAAATTGCAGGTTGGCGACAGAAGCCCACAAAGTGTGCTGGCTGCTGTTGAAACCGGGTTTGACAAAATGATGAACTGAAATCATTCCTCCATGAAGCCAGAGCTTTGGTGCTACTACTCTCAGACCTTTTTATGGATGTTGTTTAGCACACTTTAGGTCAAGTTAGCTTAAACATAAAGTGGTGATTATTTACTGTCTGAATCCCAGCTGAGCGCAGGTCTGTTCAGCATAGCTCTGGTCCCAGCCTTTGTAGCACACTGGTAGGAAGCGGCCATCTTGAGATGTCTTGATCTGAAGACCGTTGTCCTCACCAAACCTCACTGGGGAAAACAAGGAGTTGGGCAAAACACGGAAGACAACTTAGATGGCCTCTCCTCAGTTGGGGTCACACCTAGTAGAATGTAACTATAACGTGAAATCTGGTCTGTGTGCTGCTGTTGCTGCAACTAGAAACAATTACAGTAAAAATCAAATGTTAAATAGATTTAAGCTTCACTGTGCAAGACTTGACAAATGCAAGCGTGCTGATGTGAGTAGTTTCTTTCTTGTATCTTCACATTACATTACATAATGCCTTGGTGCTGAAGTCCAAAATTTTCACATAGCTGAATAAGGCTGTCAAGTGGAATGCACCTTGTCTCGTCTCACTTAATTGCTGATGATGTTATTACTGTAGATTTAGATTTCAATTGTTCTTGATATTGACAATAAATACTAGTATCTGCCCTAGTATTATCTCCATTACCAGACCTATGTGTGTGGCTGCGTCTACTTACCACAGTTTGTTTCATCAGAGCCAAGTTGGCAATCTCTTATCCCGTCACACTGGACAGTATTATTGGGGCAGCTGTCGTATTTTGGCAGCGGCAGATCTTCATTTCTGTGATCATCGTCATCATCGTACAAGATCGCTGCCGTTGCCAGCCTGGTGCCGTAACGAACTGATGTTGGGGTAGAGTGGGTTGTAAAGAGTATAGGTAAGGAGAGGTACAGTGTGCCTTATGGTTAACTAAAACTAAATCTTGACATAAAAGAAGAATGGTAAAATACAACGTAGATGAATACATCACCTATGCCTTCCTCACTTCATAAATACCAGCAACTAATTTAAAAATACTTATGTGTATACTTTTAACTCAAGACAAACTTAACTATATACAGTATACTGTATGTTTATGTAACCACAAGGGCTTAAGATATACGTGTACTCTGCATGCAGTTAGAAATATTCTGAATAAATTAGAGCAGCAAATGAATATTGTATTAATTAATATTAAACATAGTATACCTCCAAGCCAGATGGCCAGTGCCAGCAGAGCAAGCACCAGTAAGACTCCCCCTGACCCACCGTAACACTGGGCATTATTCTCACAGCATCTGTTCTTCTTTCTGCTGGGGGCTGGACACAGACAGTACACAAACATACACACAGGGACACACTGATAATTCTCAAAGTGACTCGGTCTCTGTTTGTTTTTTGCATACACCCATATCAATTGTACTCTCCGCAAAAAACATAAATATGGGAGCTGTGGATATCACTCACGTATGCTTGGCCGTGTGACTTGGGGAACTACCACAGGTGGTGCATACTGGGGGATGTAATGTGGCTGGTTGGGGGGCGTCACGCCTGGACCCACACCGTACACCACCTCCTCGTAGGGCTTCAGGGGGGGTTGGGTGTGCACGGCAACAGAGTAGTAAGGAGGAGGGGGTTCATTCTATGAGGAAAGGACAGAAAGGATGAAATTAAAATAAATAACCAGCTAGAGGTGATCAGTCATTGTCATTATTGTGCCATCTATTACCCTTGGAAATGAGACACTATATTATATTTAGTAGGTATATTGATGTCAGTGGATAGACGAACAATAGATAGGGAGGCAAATAACTCTGTATGTTTTTGGTTGCCAAGACTGAGCACGTAGCCCATTGTCCTCTATGCAATCCTAACACTAGTATCAAGTCTATGTTTAAGTCCACACACCAGGGTGACAACCTCACACACAAAGACGTGGGTGATGTATCCTGGCAACAGTATCTAAAAGATCAGGTTTTTAACAGTTCATTTCCTCATTTATTTATACTATCTCCTCTGCCCTTTTTGATTCGCAGCAGCCAAGTATCAAGCCATATCAAGTATTTCAGACGAAGGGCTTAATCACTGTTTGAATTTTTGGGACAGGAAGGTTAACATCTGCTCACAAATGAAAGGTAACAGGGAGAGGGAAAGCGACTAAAACTCAGGTTTTGATTGGAAGCAGTTTTAAAAGTGCTTTTACTCAAATGCCTTAAGCTCTATCATGATCTCACTGTGAGTGACTCATGATAAACAGATACATAGGTTAGTCAGACTCTATTTTTGGTAGAACGATAGCCTCTAATACCAGTGATTCCTTCACCTGTATCTGTCCATCACAATGACTTGCAAAACTTGCTTTTGAAAGTTTATTCAACATTGTTTCCTTGTTCAAACAATCTTCTCTTCCTGTTTCCCCGAATGAGGCTGATGTTTAGCGACTGTAAATATTGCAACAGAAAATACATTGATAGGAGCGGTAGCTTTAGTTTAGCTTTAGTTTGACATTTAATTTTCTTTCTTGCTGGGAGTTAGATGAAAAGATTGATACAACTCTCAGGTCTGTGAACAGCTAGAGTGCCGCTCTGTCCAAGGGCAACAAAATCCACCTAGCAGCACCTATTATAAAGCTCACTAATTTACACATCTCAGTTGTTTTATTAGAACAAAAACCAGAGGGTTGGGTTGTTCTGGGGGATTATGTTCCACACTGTTTCTTGGCAAACCAGAATAACTTCCTGAAGTCAAGTAGAACAAGATGTAACGTGTTAATTACAAAGCTTTAGAGGTGATGGTAGGCAGATTTTGTGACTGTTGGACAGACTAGCCATCTCCCTGTTTACAGTTTTTGTGCTAAGCTAAGCTAACAATCTATAGGCATTAATTTCACTTGACATACATGAGAGTGGTACTGGTCTTGGCAAGAAAGTGAATAAGCATATTTGCAAAAATGTTAAACAGTTCTGTGCAAATACATTCCTGTGCAGTTACTTATTAGAGTGCTGTGTTGTTTGGTATGTGGAATGCATCTAGTTCCCGAATGCAGAATGTTATGGGACTAAACTTGTTTGGGCACAATGCTTCGTAATCACCTGTCGGCAGACTCACCTGAGCAAATACAGAAATGTTGAGCTATTTGTATCTCCTCGGTTATTCTTACAAATAAAAACTTATACATAACCATGTACTAAGATATTTTTATGAAAATCTGAAATACACAATTATAGAGTCAGTTTGTGCCACTGTCTTTTCATTATGGTCAAATTATAAGCGCAGCTTTGAGCAGTAACCTCAACAAATCAGTCCAGAGTGCAGAGAAAGCTAAGATTTAGTTCCCGACAGTCAATGATGATGGCTTCTCCATAGCTCTTGAGAACCTTCGTCATTCATCACTATGGTCACGCCTTCGTAAACAAGGGGGGAAAAATCCTTTGTCAAAAGAAAAAGGAAAGGGATTAGTCTGTGAGGTGGCACTGAGAGGGCTATAGATGGACTGGCTACAAAAGGTGTTTCATAAGACCATTTCTATTGCAAGCTGATCAAGTTTCAAAATATGCCTATAGGCAGCATACTCCCGACTTAATTGAGGTAAAATGGCCAAGCTGAAATAGGTGGAGGAGCAAGTTCATCATATTTCCCACTAGAGTACACATGGATCATGTTGCATAGTTTGCCAATCAGCCATTATAATGGAAAAGTAAATAATTAAAAGATTACAGGTTCACATGACATTTAAAAGTTATTGTTTCACTCAAACAATAACTATGATAATATAAAGTTACAAAGGTACCTGACATAAAATGGTAAACTTATGTGTCCCTTTATGTTTAGTTGCTCCGTCTGTAGAGACAAAATAAATCAGGGCAGATAAAAGTCGGGTCACTGCATTTCTTTAGAACATATAGTGATCTGAGCCTGACAGCAACCAAAGCAAATCTGAGCTATCCCTGTTTTAGTAAACAGACCACACAGTCAGACCACTGAAAACTTCAATACATTATGTGCTTATCTTTATAACACAGAATCTTAAGTTTGTCTCAGAGGGCCTTACAATCTGTACAACCAACAACACCCTCTCTCCCTAGACTCTTAATTTGGAGAAGGAAACACTCCAAAAAATTTTTTAACAGTTTTTTTTTTTACACATACATTTTGCAATAGGTTCTGAATAGATAGAACCAACATTGTTCCTTTGTGGGTTGAGAAAATTCCCCTGCTTCTTAAGCTAAATACACCATTTTAAACTCCTATTGGAATATCTGAAAAGACTATGATTGTGATTTTTTTCTTCGCTAATGAAAAGTTGATGGTGTGGAGATATATGGTAAACAATGACAAAACAGAATCACAATTCCAGGTAAATAAAATGTTACAATCTAAAGTGTTGCCCAATCAAAACTACAGAGCCCTAGGCGATCTAGGCAAAACTTATATTCAAACTCCCTTCTTCCCAGCAGTCTGGCACGTAAATTGAAACAAGTAAAACCTCTAATGTCAGTATATAACCTCTGCACTGAACAGCATTGTTCAACCTTGTGGACGGCACATAGGCTTAAAGACAACACTACAGTGAAACTCAAAACGAGCAAACAGAGAAGGAGATAAGCAGAACAGGTGATTAAGGAGCAAGTTTCACTTTTGATTGCAGGTTGGTTGAAGAAGACACACTGTAGCAAGCAGAAAAAAAATTTGTTATGAGAAAAAGAGAAGTAAAGAGGAAGAACCTACCGGGTCATGCTTTGCCATTGGACTCAGAGCAGTGGAGAGTAGAGGTGAGAGCAGGTAGGTGGATACTTTTTCACATCCAGGTGCTTACTCAGTCACAGAGCGGTGATTATAGCATGGTGACGCCACATTAAACTCCTCTACTCTCCTGTCTCTTAACTTCTCCTCTCCTTTCTGCTTGACTGTGTGTTTGTTACTGACCTTCATCCACGCAAACAACAGGTAGGTCTGCCTTCTCCTTCCCTCCCTGACACCTCCCACCTCCTGCCTCCATCATTCTCTCCTTCATTCTTTTACTCACAGAGACGGGCGTGCCCAGTGCACCAGTTTCTCACCTGCCAGACCGGTTTCGTGGCAGCAAGGGACTGTCAGCACTTGTTTCACAGTACGAAGCTCCATTATGGCTCAAATGACACCAGCTGAGCAGGCAGGGACCTGAACCAAAATGGCCTCTTCTCCACAGAGACTGACAGGAACCTCAGTGTTGGCAGTTTAAGGAAATGCTGGGGGAAAAAAGAGTAATTGAATCCTCAAAATACAGGTATGTTTCCTCACTCACTCATATGCCTGCTACTGTTTGAGTTGTTTTCTTAAAACCTCTGTCTGTAAATTTCAGTGGTACCTTACTGCACAGATGTGCCCATGGATGGAGCTACCTTCACCTGATTTCTGTCAAAATACTGCTTGCTGATGCTAAGATACACAGCCTCAATCTTCGATCACAGACAACCTTTGATTTTGATAAATGTTCTATCATATCAGCACACTGTGCTTGTTAAGCAGACAGTGTGCTCAACAAGTGGACAGTGGACTTATTAAGCAGGTATGCAGAACTGTCCTTGAGCTGGGCTATTTGAACACATCAGCCAGGACAACATATCAAAATGCAGCTTCATACTCATTAAAAATGATGAGCTACAGTCAGCCAGATATGAGTGGACACCTCCTCTAGTATAAATATTATGTGTGAGAGCACCTCAGCATGGTCACAGTCTCATACTCTGATAATTGTGGTTGCCCACTTACCTGTGACAATTAAACTCAAGACTGATACATTCTTGTTTGTGAATCTTTATTATAGGAATTTAACCATGGAAGTACTGCTTCCCTGGGTCCACTTTTCCTGCATCTTTCACCCTGTCAAAATATGCAGGATTTATCAGGAACAATTTACTGTAGCTTGCAAGTGCTGTGCAGTACTAATGTATGGGGCCTGGTGGTGGCCTTGAGGTCTAATTCACATCCATCATAACCACGTTGTCCAAGATTTGAAGCTGGCTGAGGACCTCAGAGGCATGCCATCCCCCCATCTCTCTCTCTGTGCCCATGGATGTTGAGCAGATAGATCACATCAATACATAATATCAGTGCTGAATACCTGAGTGTTTTGATGACCTTTGATGATCAGATAAACACAAGTCTTTGTGTGGGTATATGTAAATGTAATCATTACTGAGAAACTGCACTGTTTCTTCTCAGTTCTGAGAAAACTGCTCCTTGCAAAAAACACTTGTTATGTGTGGACTACCAATATGCAGTTTATGAGAAGTACCGGCAGATACTCACTATGAAAATGTATGCACCTTATAACACCACTAGAGGGTGATCTTATATAGTCTCTTCCTATGTGCATGTAGTCTGTGGGAATTCCTCCTGACACAAGTGACTTGACAGAAAAGTACCCACTCTGAACAAAAACAGATAGCTGACATTTAAGAAGAGCTCCCACACTTCACACGTACACAGTGCAGTTCTCTGTCCATCTGCAAGACAGAAACCTAAAGATGACACTGACACGCATGTTTGACTACATCTACCGGGAACTAAAACTCGAGGTGAGAAACAGAAGGGGGAAGTAAGATTATATGTTTGACTATAATTAAGTATAAATTGCTTTCTTAGAATCAACAACATATTTTTGAAATTAAAGTTCTGACTAATCTGTAGGAGCTAAATTTTAAACAAATGAAAACCCCTTATAAAAAAAACTTATTGACATTCCTTCAAAAGATAAGATAAGTTTCCTCCCCTTAAATAAATCAACATCGTGATGCATTCCTCTTCAGTGTAGTACAGTGGTATGAAAAAGTTTGGGCACCCCTGATAATTTTCAAGATTTTCCTTTATAAATCACTGGTTGTT
>BRZM01002434.1:0-14986 GCA_033238685.1 Lates japonicus | reverse complement strand
CCATCTACACCCAGAGATGTTGGACATATTGCTATATTTAGATCCTCTATTTCTGGATCGGGGGCAATGCAGCAACATAATAAAACTTCAGAAACTGTTCTCACAGTGATGCAGAGCTGCAGCACTGGCTCTAACCCACAGTATAACCAAATATCAGGGAGGTAGAATGCATCGAAATTTAATGGTACACATGTTGATGTGTTCAATGGACTTAAAGTAGCTGCAGAATGTATATTTTGTGTTTCTGTGGTGTTATTTCAAATCTGGTTCTTTGCTACATGTCTCTATTTGTGGTTTAGTGTACTTTATTCAATATGTAAGATATGGAAAGTAATTGTAAATGTAGCATACATTTTTAAAAGTATGTAATCTGTGTTTAGAGTTAAGAACATGTATATTAACCTTTTTACAGTGTTCTTGCAGAAAATATCTAACAGTTATGTGCCCTAATTTCAGGTCACTTGACGAACTGGACAGTCAGGATTACAGGTAAGACATTTTTCTCAGTAACCCTTTACAGCTGCATTATAATGACTACAAACAAAACATTTAGTACAAAGCTTGCTATATCTTCAGAAAGTTTTATTTCTTTGCAGCCCTGTAGGTTTCAAAATCCAAGAGGTGAGAAATGGATGGATAATAATAAAATAATAAAATGAATGTGTAATAAAATCACAGTAAAAAGCCACACTCTGACTGCATGTACCCTTTGTATTTATACTGCTCACACACCAGCAGCATCTAGACGCTTTTTTCCTGAGCACATTCAGGCTGCTACGGTTGAGGGATTTCCCATGAGTTTAAAAGTACCACTTCACTGTTTTCCTGAGATTTCTTACCATAAAAATAGGTTTTAACCTTAGAACAATGGGTAATTTCTCACAAAAACTATGTTTTCTGTGTTGTTTTTCTTCTGTGTTCATTTTTTATGTTATTCTTGACCCTTTACCCTGTCTTGTTCTCTCTTGTCGGTCTTGTTCCACTTTATATCATAAAAACATATGTGCCAGCACCAGGCCTTCTTATCTTGCTTCTATTGCTTCACAGTATAAAAACTTGACATGAGTCACTACTACGGTTATAGTAAGAGATAAATTCAACTGTGTTATTAGTAGTATAATATTAGTATACCTACATTACAGATACTAGAGTGTGAGACTAATCAATAATGTTCTGCTTTTGTTTCCTCAGTTATTCGTTACCAAATCAGCGAGTGTTGGGTTTTTTTCAGGATCCTTATATCTCTGACTGCACATCAGGTATGAAGAACAAGCTGCTTCTGTGCGCCATTTTGTGTTAATTTACATTTACATTTACACTCCTTTTATGTATGAAAATATCAAACGATGTAACTCACAGCAAAAGCAAAGGCAGCGTTGTAGGTGGCCGTGTTCAATGAGGTTATTAAATACATCACAACATGAGGATGGAGAATCCTTTTTACTAATATAACTTTCAGAAAAGGTGCGCAAATACAGACAAAATGAAAGTAGAGTACGAACAGAAGGTGTTCGGTTCAGATCTTTATTGTCCGTCAAGGAGAAACTTTATTTGATGAATAAATAAATGAGCCTTTTAACACAGAGAAACAGCTACTGAGTGTGTACCTTTGAGTGCATGACAGTCTAATCCACACAGTATTTATAAACCCTGAACTCCGTCTTCCAGATCTTCCAGACATTGTCGTGGACGGGGTTCTTCAGGGCTTTTACCCCCGGGACGTCCGGGTCAGCTTCACTGCCCCCACTTTCACTGAGCCCAACCCCACTACATCTATAGAGGCCTGAGATTCCAGTTACATTGCAGTAAAATGTGTGTGTGTGAAAGCAGGATATACAGCACAAATACCAGGAAGAAAGATAAATGAAAAAGCCATCAGCATGCAACTAGCATGACAGTTTTTGTTTGTTGCCCCAGTGGGACTGAACCCATCACCCAGCCCCTGTTGTTGTGATGCTCCACCCTTTGTGTTTACAGCAGTTGGAGGACATTAATTCATCATGAAAACTTGTTTTGGAGAAGTAGTCAGACTCACTCAGTGTGTGTCAGTGTTTTTTTTAGACATGAATATGACACACAAACTGATTTTAATCAAGTTGTGACGTTATTGTGTAGCCATAAGTAATCTAAGTGACAAGCATACTTATAGTGTTTTGTTGATTTTAGTGATACTCTAGATTGATAGATGTGAATTTAACTTTATATTATAGATGGATTTAGAAAAATACTTGAAATTTAAAGGAGCTATTTGTAAGTTTTGCTCTACCCAACATTAGCATTAACAGTTGTTTGGTCTAGAAGAAATGTAACTTCAGTATCATACTTCATTCCTTTACTTGCCAAGATCTTTCTCCAGCAGTGGAGAGCAACACCAGTGTTTTTGCCTCTAGTTCTATCATATATTTTCTTCTACTGAAGTTAGCATGCTAACCTGCTAGCTCCTGCCCTGCCAGCCTGTCTCGTTACTTTCTGATATTGATTCACTGGACCGTCCAGACTGCCCTGAAGAACTAGTACTGCTCTAACCTCTTGTATTGTAATTGCAACAGTGGCTGAAGCTCTTCTGCTCCCAGCAAGAAATCACATTAAGTGGCAGAGAAAATTTACAAATAGCTCCTTTAAGGGGCAGACACCATTTACTTTTTTAAATGTCTGTTTGCTTGTTTACAGTTTTTGTTTGTCAAAGTAACAGATTGACAAACAGGGGCTGAGAAAAAAATCAGAAGTTGTGCAAGTAGAGTTAGGTCATACAGCTTAGGGGTTAGGTCAAACACAAACAGCCTTAAACATGTAACTATGTTTTTTTAGAGTTGGCATACGCTGTTTGTACTTTTATATCAATTTGTTTATGTGGAAATCGTAATAAAGAATCAAACACAACTTGTTTAATGGCGTCTAATTGGCCTCCTGTTTGGTTAAGTCAAGGTTGGTTGTGTTCACTCTGAATAGATAAAAGAAGCAAAATTAGGCTAGAAAAGTTAATTTTCTGGTTGTTTTGTGCAGAGTTTCTTATTTCAGAATGAAAATACTCACGTTTAGAGAGTAAAATGTATGTACTGCTACTATATATGAACTACTATATATAAACATGAAGCTAACTTAACACAAAGACTGGAAACATGTCCAGAGGTAACAAACTCAGTACCTCTGAAACACATATTTCTTGTTTACTGTGTACAAAACCTGAAGTATAGTAACCACACCTTGTGGTTTCATGTGCAAACCTTGGTCTTTAGATTAAATCTCTGCACCGCCTCTTCTGCCACAGTACTCTCTCTGGTACCAAGGTCTTTCTGTACTTTTGTACAGAAGATTGGCAGACTCATGCAGACCATGTGGACTGAACTGACCAAAAGCTTAACTTTTACCCACAGTGACGTGAGTTAAATTTGTCACCATCAGATGGTTGGGGTGGATGGATATATAACATGAATTTTCCTCCTCTAGATAAAACTTTGATTGTATTTCAGCATCAGCTGCTGACAGTAAAAACCAAAACAACTCCTCCGTTCTCACCAGAGCTCAGGGACCGTTTACTGAAGCTGACCTCTGACCTCTTGTCTCTTGGCTTGATTGATCCTATTTTAAAATCTAGTGAGTGAACATAGAAATCTGTCTCAGCTACAAACTCACAACTTCTGCCTGCCCATAATCAGCAGCTGGGGATTCAGCTTCTTGCTAAAAGGCATTGGAAAGAGCGATATCATCAGATAGTGTGACGTCATCAGTGGCACCATTTCCTCCCTCTCTCTCTCTCTCTCTCTCTCTTCATAAATCAATAAATAGTAATAAGCTTCATTGGTACCAATGTTGATTTTGTCATTTAGACACGCTTCATGTTATTTTAGTGAGTTTTTACTTATTATCTTCCATGTGTTATAAATTGTGTGCAAAAACAGTGTAGCTGTAATGAAAAAATACAACATAAGAAGACACTATGAAACGAAGCACCACGACAGATACAAGCATCTGGACACGACACAAATGCTACAGAAGGTAGAAGAGTTAAAAAGAAGTCTGGTTTCACAGCAGGCTATGTTCACTGTAGAAAATGTTTTCACTTGAAATTACTCTGGAAAAAACTGCAGATGGAGCCTTAAGAAATTAATGAAACTGGTTTTATTTCTTTTATTTTTATTTATTTATTATTTCCTGTTTTTATTTCATTTATTTCATAATTAATGTTGTTTTATAGGCAATAATCTGTAGGCCTTCTTAGTTCCAGGTTCAATATGTGCAAGAAGGTTGTTTCAATAAGTTTTCAATAAACGTTGAACCCGTCCGGCCCTTGACTTGTAGCAATTTTTTAATTTCGGCCCACTGTGTATTTGAGTTTGACAGCCCTGATGTAGCGCTTAGAGAGACAAGATGAGAAGACAACTCGTTTCTTTGCCACCAACAGAGGAAGTGAAATGCAAGGGCAGAGCTCAATTACACTTCTGCAAAGCCAAATAACTCTAACACTGGGCACCATTTAATTCAGAATGTATTAAAATAACACTTAGAGTGAAAATCAACTTGGAAATGTTTGATCCTGAAATTTCAATGTTTTCATTTTTGCCATTTATGTGTCCAAATTTAACCAGCAGTTTTTCAGAGTTAAATATGAATAAGCACAAATTTAAACTTAAGACATTTGTCAAATAGAGCTATTGTTCTTCTATTTTGTTATTATT
This sequence comes from Lates japonicus, assembly GCA_033238685.1. Lineage (NCBI taxonomy): Eukaryota > Metazoa > Chordata > Actinopteri > Centropomidae > Lates > Lates japonicus. The sequence continues at coordinate 10,310 of BRZM01002434.1, read as the reverse complement.
ATTATTATTATTATTATTATTATGTACATTTTTGGTCTCTAACTAGTCCCGCATGCTTTATGCTACATACACCAATCCCAAGGTTCCTGGCTCAATCCCCGCTTCAGACACTGAAATTTCACTGCACTTTCTATTGTAGAAACTATTCTGCTATGAAAATGTTTCACTTTTTAAGCTTTTTACTGTTTTGCTTATTCAACTTTGTTCAACTGTTTATGCTTTTATGCTATTTTGCTATTTACAACAATTTTGCAATTTTACTATCACTACAATTGCTTTTACTACCAGGCGTTGCACTGTGGACTTCAGTGTCTGAAGCGGGGATCGAACCGGGAACCTTGGGATTGGGAAAGCTCCCATAGGATCCCATTCATTTTTAATTCATAAAATGTCATATAAATCATACAAGCATGGATCAAAAAGTTGAATACATCCCTAGAGAGTCCAGCGGCTGAACATTTTCATACCTGAATAAGGCTGTACATTTTAATTCAACTTTCTTCAACTCTTTATGCTTTTTTAAAATGTTCAACTTTGTCTGCAAATTTGCTATTCAATAGATGTAGCTGTTGGTTTTTAACTTTAGCTACCATCTACCCTCTCTCTGCTAATTTCAGCCATTTTAAACTTCAGCAATTACTTTTGCCTTTCAACTTTAAGTTTTTCTTCTACATTTCAACAACAACTTCAGCCTTTCAACTTTTTCTTCTGAATTTCAACAATAATTTCAGCCATTTTAAGCACTGTGTCAGCGATCCATTCAGTTCTCAGCATTCACATGCATTTTCCACAGGAAATGCATTTTCTAGTTCATCCTCAAGTCTCACCAGCGGATATGGAGCTTATCAAAATTTTTCTGCAGACTGACTTTGATATATCTACTGCCAGCAACTGAGCATCTCTACAGGAGCAAATGACAACTGTGTCTTGAACATCTTACCTACGATTTGATTTCTTATCTTCTTTAAATTTTACCACCCAGTTTTCCTAATTGTATATGTATAGATTTGAATCATTACTTGAATTTTTTCAGGTGAATTTATTTTTTATTTTTTTATTATTGGCTGTTTAGAAGTGTGGGAGGAAACCGGAATACCTGAAATAAACCCACACAGACATGGGGAGAACAGGTAGACTCCACCATGCTACCCTTTGTTTTTGTTTTTTAATGCCACTGCTTGCGCAAACATCATCTGGGGAAAACTCTTGATTCCATGTTTTTGTTGACTTTCCTAGAGGTGACTCGTGAAGTAAAGGTTTTGTGGGGTTATCGTTGGATGAACTGGGACGATTGAGCCTTTTCACTGCCAGAATCATTCTTGTGAATCACAGCAGGGCTCTGGCCAAAGACGCCATGTTTTTGTTGACTTTCATTATTTAAACAGTACAAGCCGGTGGAACAGCTAACTTGATGTAGTTCCGTGAGCTTACTGAAGTTTCCGGCCTTTAAGTCTTTTGGGGTTGGTGGTGGTGCACACTCACCTAGAGGTTTTGTGGGGTTCACAAATTTTAAACAGAAAATTGCATATTTTTTCGAAGTAAATTCAGGTAATTGCGGGAAAAACCGGAGCACCCGGAAAAAAACCTCTTCTTCTTGACCAGTCTAAATTGAAGGCTCCTAACGACGGAACCACCAGAAAACTGTGACTAAAGCACTGGCGACTGTTGCAAAAATTGCAAAGAAGGTCTGATTATTTCTCAGTCCCTGTCGAAGTTGCTCGACAGCCTCTTGATTTAGCCCTATATCACTTATTATACATACCCAACCATTATCATAATAATACACGCTTAATGTAAAGAATTGGGCGAGATGATTAGCATCACCTTGTCTTATGAGCATCTGCACGTCGTGGGCTCCCCTGCCCTGTCTCCGTAATTCTGCATGAATTTCTTCCAACATCTGCATAATTTCCTGCGCATGGTTCCGTTCCATTTTGAATCTGTTCAGTGAATCTCCAAATCAAATGTGTTCCTTGCATCTGTTCAGTGAATCTCCAAATGTGTTCCTTGCTTCCTTCACAAAATGGGTCCTTTGCATGTGACGTCGCTCTGACGTCACCAAAGACCACGTTTCCATGACAAGTTTCTACGTCACTCGTACTCCTGCTTCTGCAGGTACTTGATCATATCGGGGAACCACACTGTCAGACCGTAGTACCTGGAGGAGAAAGAAGAGGAGGAGGACAGAGAGAGAGAGAGAACGGGAGAGTGCTGCTGTCATAAAAAGACAAACCTAGGAGTAAATGGCTGACAGAGAAAAGATTATGGCTGTGTTCAAACCGCATACTAACGTACTATTCATACTAAGTCTGACGTCAAAGTTAGTATGTAGTGTGTTCACATTGCATAGTATGCAAATTTTGTGTACGTGAGAAATGCCCGGATGTATACTAAATCAGCATGCGAGTATGCACCGTGAGCTTACTCAACATACTCAACCGCCCCACAATGCATTGCGTTCCGTCAGACTGCGTACAATGACGGACCTTCTTAAAAGCAATATATAAGAATCATAATAATAATAGTAATAATAATAACTGATTTTAATGAAAGAGACCTTTTTCTTTTCTTTCTTTTTACTTTCCCCCAATCTTAGCAGTTCATATCACATTAATTTACTGGGAGCTAGCAATCTGATTGAAACTTTTGTGTGTTAATACTTCTGAGGGAAATCCAGAATTGATGTACATCTGGATAATGTACCACAGACAACGAGCCGATCACCTCCGTCGTCTCCCTGCTGTGAGTGACAGCAGGTGGCTGGAAAGAGGCATAACTGAAGCCTCGGACCCAGGGTAACGGCGGTAAACAAGGCAGGCCAGCCAGCGGCTCTCCCCAGATCTCCGAAAACTTCGGAGCAGATTTATAAACAGGTGTTTATAACACAAACTAAAAATCTATGGCAATATTGTCGCCTAAAAAAAATCAATGTACTAAAAGGACAGAAAAACGATCAATAAACGTGAAAAATCTTTGCTTTAAAACGCCGCCAGTTGTCGCTGGTGGTGTGAAATGCTTTCTGGGATACTGGTAGTAACCTTGGGATTGGGAAAGCTCCCATAGGATCCCATTCATTTTTTAATTCATAAAAAATTTTATATAAAATCATACAAGCATAGGATCAAAAAGTTGAATACATCCCTGAAAGTCCAACAGAAGCTGAACATTTTTATACCTGAATGGTGTCTGTACATTTAATTCAACTTTCTTCAACTCTTNCTAGTTATACATGTAACGTTGTGCTGTGAAGGCCTACAGTATGTTGACAAGTCATGCGGATATTGTACACAGTGTACTGAGTTGTCATTTTCCAGTTTAGCTAACTATTCTGAGAAACGATGCTACGTTGCTCGACTGTTAAGCACCTCGGTGGCACAGCCAGCATGTATAACTTGCACGTCACCTTAGAGCGTGAATATACCTCTGTCTATTCCTCACATTAACAAGCATCTTGTTTTTCTATTTGTTCAAGGAACATTTTGGTCGTAATTTATTATTGTTGGCCTATATTATTTTTAATACACAGTGAGACATCAATATTAATTAAAATCAAGCCACAACATAATCTGATCCCCGGTAACCTAGAGACCAAGTTTTGAAAAAGAGACCTGTGGCGCAAATCCAAATCAGAAGCTCTGTATCTCCAGTGGCACCAGGGTGTTCTGGAATATAAGCATGCACTGTCTACTGCCAGAGCAGCATATTTTTCAAATTTAATCAATAGCAATAAACATAATCCTAGATTTCTTTTTGACACTGTAGCTAAACTCACTAAAAAGCAGCAGGCTCCTAGCTGCTCGCCCTTTACTGCCTGTGAGTTTCAAGTTTCAGTTTAAAATTGATGAGATTAGATTAAAAATCAGTTCAGTTTCTCCAGCATCTGCTGCGGAACCGGCTGTGCATCATACTGAGTCTCAGAGAGTTTCTGCTCTGATGAATTTTGACATTATATGTCTTGATTCATTATCTAAGATAGTACTAGCTTCTAAACCCACCACTTGCCTTTTTGACCCTTTACCGGGTAAACTTTCCAAAGATCTCTGGCCAGTCTTGGGCCCTGCAGTGCTGAATATTGTGAATCTATCGCTGACGACTGGCACTGTTCCTTCTAGCTTTAAAACAGCTGTGGTTAAACCTTTACTTAAGAAACCACACCTTGATCCTGGGTCTTTAGGTAACTATCGGCCTGTCTCAAATCTCCCATTCTTCTCTAAAATACTAGAAAAAGTGGTGTATCAGCAGCTTTCAGCTCATTTAGCTGATAATAATCTATTTGAATCGTATCAGTCTGCTTTTAGGGCCTTTCACTCTACTGAAACAGCACTTGCTAAAGTAGTAAATGATCTGCTACTCTCTTTAGATTCAGGTTCCACCTCTCTGCTCCTATTACTTGATCTTAGTGCAGCCTTTGATACTATAGACCACCGTATACTCATGGACCGACTGGAAAATAGATTTGGAATCTCTGGCCTGGCCCTCAGCTGGTTAAAATCTTACTTATCTGACAGAACTCAGTGTGTCTCTTGTAATAATACTGTATCAGCCTTTTCTGATGTGAAATATGGAGTACCCCAGGGTTCTGTTCTTGGCCCCCTGCTTTTCTCTCTTTATATTTCTCCTCTTGGCCAAATTATTCGGAGCCATGGAACTAATTTTCACTGTTATGCTGATGATACCCAGCTATATGTGCCTATAAAGGCTGATAATGCCTCTCAAATTAGGGAACTAGAGATCTGCTTGTCTTCTGTTAAAAGCTGGATGTCTCAAAACTTCCTGCTTCTTAATTCAGACAAAACTGAGATGCTGGTTATTGGCCCGGCGCGATATAGACACCAGTTCGATCATGTAACTATATCCCTTGACAACTGTGTTATCTCTCAAAATACAACAGCCAAAAATCTAGGTGTCACACTTGATCGTACTCTTTCCTTCGATCAGCATATTAAAGACATTACAAAGACTGCCTTTTTTCACCTACGCAATATAGCTAGGATTCGGTCTTTTCTTTCCATGGCAGATGCTGAAATTCTAGTCCATGCCTTTGTTTCTTCTAGACTGGATTATTGTAATGTTTTGCTTTCAGGACTACCACGTGCTAGCACTAAAAGTCTGCAAATGGTTCAGAATGCTGCAGCTAGAATGCTGACCAATTCGAGAAGGTTTGACCATATTACCCCGGTTTTAGCCTCCCTTCACTGGCTCCCTATTCATGTTAGATCAGACTTTAAAGTTCTCTTAATGACTTATAAAATTCTAAATGGGCTAGCCCCCTCATACCTGTCTGATCTTCTTAACCCTTATATTCCCTCCCGTGCTCTGCGTTCTCAGAGTGCAGGGCTGCTATCTGTCCCCAGAGTCAAAAAGAAGTCAGCAGGCTGCAGGGCCTTCTCCTATCGGGCCCCTTTCCTCTGGAACAACCTCCCTATTGATATTAGACAGGCTGACTCAGTTGAGGCCTTTAAATCCAAACTAAAAACTCATCTTTATGCCTTAACTTTTAACTAGCATATTATTCTGGTTCCATTTTTCCCTCGGCGGGTTGGGTCAGTCTCAGTGCATCAGTTAAGATTAATAGTTAGTAAATGTTGTCCATGATGTCCTGCCGACGAGATTACTATTAACTGTCTTAATATCGTTGCATCACTTTAACTGTGTGTTCTTCCCTCAAGCACATTAGTGCCCAGGCTGTGCTTCTCTCTCTCTCTCTGCTACTGTCTCTTACTGCAGGGTTCTGCCTCCAGAGCTGGAGAGTCTCCTGCTGCTCCCATGATCCAGCTCAACCCATGATGCGACAATAATTAAAACATTTACTAGTGTTATTGATAGTGTTAGTGCTATTAATGTACTATTGTTTGTTATTATTATTCCTTTAGCTGTAATAATAATTATTACTATTATTATTATTATTACTACTACCATTTACATTTTGACTTAGTCTGTGTATTTGCAAGGTTGTCTTTCTCCTACCCCATTCCCCCACCCCCCTCTCTTTCTGTCTAAATCCAACCGGTCGAGGCAGATGGTTGCCTCTTAAAAGGAAGTTTTTCCTTGCCACAGTCGCCTAGTGCTTGCTCATGGTGAGATCTGTTGGGTTTCTCTCTGTAAATTTTATAAGATAAAGAGTACGGTCTAGACCTGCTCTATATGTACAGTGCCTCGAGATAACTTCTGTTGTGAATTGGCGCTATATAAATAAAATTTGACTTGACTTGACTTGACCTGTGCTAGGTTTACGGGTGGCAGTGGCAGTGGTAATACCCTTTTATGCTGAGATAGATCAACATACAATAAATCAATGTTATGCAGGGTTTTAAGTGAGTAACTAATTGTACAATGAAATATTAATACAGGCTGGGTCAAATTTTCTTATAGTTTTATACTCAGATTGTCTTCTTAATCTCAATTTATTCTTACTCTGTAGACAATATTAGAATAACTTTGTTTATTTGTTCATCTCTCCCTCACTGGAATTTTCTACACAGCATAAAGTACATAAATATGCTCATGGCATATTTAACAATATTTCTTTTTCTCTTTGTTTCTTTTTTTTGGCATTTTTAAAACAAACAGTTGACTTATTTTATTGTTATGTATTGATACTTGATTTAACATCCAGCCAAACGTGTTATTATAAACTACTGTCACCACAGATGCTAGATAATCAAATAAAAACTATTGAATTTGTGATAATATCAGAGGACAGCTTTTATAAATCAGAAAACCAAGAGACTTATTTCAGATATTAATAGAAAAATAACACTTTATAAAATAAAGTAAGGCTCCCTTTCTACTTAGCTGGAGAACTTGGAACATAGTAGATTTAAACATGAACATTGCTTGAATACCAAAATTGCAAACAAATAGATTCTGTAAAATCAACTAAATATATAACAGATTGTTGTTTTGGAGTTTCATTGGAGTTCTTGTTTTTGTTCAGCAGGGGTTTTGATCTGTGTGGAGGATGGATGAGCAAGTGACTAGCAGGTCATGCCCATGTGCCCTGGGGAAGACATACTTGGCGGATGGAACAGGAGAAATGATTAATATAGAAAGTAGTTAATATAGGGAATTCTTTTACAAATCACACTAGCACTAAAAAACTCAAAGTTTGGAAGAGCTTTGTTGTTAATATCTGGTGCTTTGTATGCAGGTTGTTGATTATTATGATTTAATGGACTTGACTGAAGAATTCATGAAATATTTCTTGTTTTTAGATTGATTCCAGTGTTATACACTTCATGACAGATGACCAGCTAAAAGAGTATCTCCCATCCTACGGTGATCGACTAGCTGTTTTTGGATACTGCAGACGAAAGGAAAGAGAACCAAGCAGTCGAAAGTTCAAGGTTTTTGAACGACTTAGAGGAAAGCTCTCACGACACAAAGGTGATCAGGTGTCTGTGAGAGAGCGTCAGACCCCTACAAGGAATGCTCAGAAAAGTGAAAGAAAAATGGAACTAGGATGGATGCATTACAGAGAAGGGGAATGTGTCCAGGTACGCACCAAAAAGGGAGGGGGAACCAGGAAAGAGAGTGTCTCAAAGGACACTAAAAAACAGGGCTTGATTGAAAAAGCTGGTCAGTTGTTTTTCCCAGGTGGAAAAAATGCAGAGGGGAGCCTGACTGATTTTGAAATTGATATAACTGATTTTCAGCAGCATCCATTAGGGGACACTATCACATCATCGGTGAACTGTATGACAAGACAAAGTTACCTCTCTTACATTTTTATTTAACAACAAAGAAGAGAGATATTACCAGTGAGGAGAATAGTGATGCAACTGCACAAGTTGAAAAGACACAAGACGAACCGGATATCTGTTGTTACTCTTCAGACACTTCTGCCACAGATGCTGTGGAGATAACTGCTACAGATGTCATTTATGTTGGAAGCAGCACAATATCTGCAAATGCAAGCAGTGAGAGGGTTTCCCTTCTTTATACCACAGTTAACCCAATGGCTGCATCTAGTTCTCCAGAACATGGAACATTACTTGATGTGGATGCTTTAGAGGGTAGTGGCATTATAACTTTCCACACAGAAAGCATCTCTGGGATAGAGTACTCCAGTCTTGATGATACCTTGCCTCTCTCTCAGGACCTGTCTTTTGAATCAACCATGACTCCCTCCATGGATATGTCACAGGAACAAGCCAGCTGGGGAGAAAGAGTGAAGAAAATTATTGTTCTTCATCGTGGTCAGATTCTTAGAGAACTTATTCAAGTGTTTTCTGAGGAAAGTGTCATGGAGGATGACATTTGCTTTCAAGTTATTCCTCCTGATGGAAAGCTTGAACAGGCTGTGGATGATGGAGGTGTTTTGAGGGATGTTCTGTCAGAATTTTGGAATGACTTTTATGAGCAGTGCACTGTGGGAAATGCCTTCAAAGTGCCATACCTACGTCATGATTTTGGTAAAAAAGAATGGGAAAGTGTAGGCAGAATAATCACATTTGGCAAAGAGAGAAGTACCTTCCTGTAAAACTTGCACCTGTACTTCTGGAGCAAGTTGTTTTGGGCACTGTGGAGAGTGATCTTGTAGACACCTTTTTCAAGTACGTGTCAGAATCTGAGCGAGTCATCTTTGAATCTTGTCGTTCAGCTTTTGAAAGTGTTGACCATGAAGAATTACTGGAAATCATGGACATTCACAACTGCCGGAGGCTTCCAACAGCAGATAACATTGAGCAAATTTTGAGGGAGCTTGCTCACCAAAAACTGATTCAAGAGCCAGCTTTTGTGATTGAACAGTGGAGCAACATGCTGGCACCTGTTAGATCAGAGCTGAAAGGGATTGCAGCAATCTATGAAGACCTACAACCAACATCACGAAAGATCATGAAATCAATTACTTACCCAAGTACCCAGAATGCCCAGGAGAAACAAATTGTCAAGTATCTAAGTGCATACCTTAGAGAGTCAGACACCCAGCATCTCTCCTCTTTCCTCAGATTTTGCACTGGATCAGACTTGTTTACAGGAAAGAGCATCACTGTCAGCTTTACACAGGTTCAGGGATTTCAGAGAAGACCTGTTGCTCATACGTGTGGCTGTTACTTGGAGTTGCCAGTCAGTTATGACAACTACCCAGATTTTCGTCATGAAATGAACAAAGTCTTTGAAAGCAACGTGTGGGTAATGGACATTGCCTAAGATACAAAGATTTTAGCCAACAGGAACTGAACTGCCATCAGAGGTCCATGTTTATTCTTTTTAGGACTAGGTTTTCCACAGTTTGGGTTTGTGAAGGAAATAGTACTGTTCCCTTGTAGCCTTACTGAGTGTCAGAGCTTTAACATGCTGTCTACATTTTTCTTGTGTTTTTTTGCCACTCTTGCTTTGTTAAGCATTGCTTTTTGTTGCAAATATAGTGGGGCTGCTGACTTATGTTTGTTATATTTGTAAAAACTTTTTTTTTTCATTACTAGTCATTATTATTATGTTGTTATACAGCGACTGCAGTTGTTCTAAAGTAAAAACATTAATATCAACAGCAATATTTCAGTTATTTCTGTTTTCATAAAATGTTATTTCTGCACTTATGTTATGCCTTTATTTAAAACATTGTTTTTTTTTTGTTTATAACATAATAAGTATATGTTACTTAATAGTCCAGTCTTGTTACAGTTTACTTTTTCTTTTTTTTAATTTCACATTGTAAGCACTTCTAACATCAGGTTGCTTTTTTTAATTTATCAAGAGACAGCTTGCCATTGTCAACCATTCTATAAGACAGCTGATGAGTTACTGTTAAAGGATCCCTGCTGTAGCAAGTTGAATTAAATTACAGCTGAAAGGAAAAACACATGCAGTTTTGTATGCTGTTAATGTTTTAAATGTTTTAATGAAATAAAACAACAGTTAATACGTGTGTGGAATTTCCTTTTTTACTCAGCTCTTAGAAATAGTAAATACAGGAATAACAAAGTACTTTGTGTATGTACTGTGTTTTTTGTTAGAAAGACATTAACATATTTGGTACATCTTTGATTTGTCTGAAATAGCTACATATATTTTATCATCACAGGTTAAAACATATAATTTTGACAATCATAACACGTATAAGTTTCAATTTGTACTGCAGTGAAACATTTGAAATATAAAATGTGACACAGGACCAGGTAAGTTAATGATCTAGATCCAGTTCATTGTTTATCAGGCGTCTGAGTTTGATATACAGGTTAACTGTTTCAAACACATCATTTGTTAATTTCAGGTCATACTCTGACATTAACTGACATCAACTACCTTATGTGCTGTGTATGGAAGCCCTGAGGGCAAGAGAAAAACATCCATTTTCTAAGTCTGAT